>PVKN010001055.1:47332-58186 GCA_004027915.1 Capromys pilorides | reverse complement strand
TTTTTTTTTTAAATTTTATTTATTTATTTATTTGTTTGCTTGTTGTGTTTGTTTGTTTCTTTATTTATTCATTTTGTGGCTGGCTCAGCCTGCCCTGGTAGTGGCGCTGGCGCAGCATGTGGTGCCGGGGATCGAACTGCAGTCCCCGCAGTTGCCTGAGCCCTCCTAAGCAGGCGCTTTAGACCACTGAACCATTTCGCCGGCCCCTGGCCTCAGTGACTTTGGGCAGAAGACATCTAACCAGCAGGCGGGTCCTTCTGTTTGCTTCTTCAATTCTTCTCCCTATTGCTCCTGTTCCTCTTTCCGCAGCTTAACATTTAACTTGGAAAAAAAAAAAAAAAAAAAAGCAGCTACTTAGAATTTTGAGCAAATGTTAATCACCACCAGCAGCCTCAGTAATCTACTTTTAACGTTTCTCCCGAGGTGGGCAAGGCTAATTTAGCTTGTCAGAGGAGGTCTGTCTGCTATTAACCTCTCTACCTCTTTGTCTTTCTCAACTCTAGTTGGTGTAGCAGGGCTTAATTGGATTAGGGTTAGGGTCCCAGACAGTTTCAGATCCGGAACATTTATTAGATGAGACAATGGGGAACGGAAGGTATGTGTAGGTCATTAATTCCATATTTGGCCCACAGAGGGGAATTCAATCCAGAATTAGTGACACTAGGGAACAAGGGTGCCCCAGTGGGATTGTTTTCAGGTCCCAAGCTGCTCATTGCCAAGGAATCTCTGGAAGAGAAGAGTCTAGCATTACTTGTGCTCTTTTTCTTTTCTTTCTTAGGGAGGAGAGAAAAATCTTGGCGGCTTGCAGTAAGATGGAAGCACTGGGCTAATGTGAAAAGCACGGAGAGCCATGCCGAGGTTTACAAAAGAAATCAGCAGCCAGCTTTGATAATGAACCAACCCTGAAGGCTGAATCATGTGGAGACCTTTGCCAAGGGTAAAGGAAATAGTGTTCAAACCACAGGACCCTGGAAGATGTGAGAGCTCCAGTGACAAGGAGCCTGGGGTAAGGTGTGTTTGCTGGAGGCAGATGATGGGTCTGATAGCTTTGAGTCCACAGGACCAAGGCCACGCAGTGTTGCACTGTACCCCTCCAGAGGCACCTCCCCAGAACATGAGTGGCAGCCATGGATGTAGTGGTGTTGGCTGGAATCTTCTGTGTGGTACACTCATTCTTCCCATCCACAGTTGCCATGGATATGCCAGGCCTATGCCTAAACCCAACCTGACCACCTGCTGCTTTCTATGCCTTTGGTCAAGTTGATTTCACCAGCAATCGGCACTTCACTCAAGCTGGACCATAAAGTGCCAAGCTTGGCCACATTCCTTGCTGTGTGGGCCTGGGAATCAGAGGTCTACAGGGCAGAGAGAATAATGAAAAGAATGTAGAGAGGAGCCAACATGAGGGACCGAGAGAAAGCTGTTGGAGTTGCTATTTCCATCTATTGTGGAGACAGCACTAGATCCTTGTACAGGGGCCTATGAGAACACCTACACCCCTTAGCATTTAAACTGGTTTGACTGGGTTTCTGTGGCTTCTGAATAATATGCTGGGGGTTAGAGTCAGGGGTGTGAAAGTACTTTTGCTGTAAATGTTCTATCAGATTTGGAACACAATCCAGGCTGAACATTACTCTCAGGATTTGGAGACAAGACTAGGAAGGGTTTCTGAGATTCAACCAAAGAAGAAGGCTTAGCTGGGCATGGTGGTACATACCTGTAAGCCTAGCACTTGGGAGACTGAGGCAGGAGGATCAACGAAAGTTTAAGAACAGCCTGGGCTACAAAGGCTTAGCCTGAATTGCACAGCAAGACCCTATCGCAAAATACCACCCCCCCAAAAAAAAAATCTTGAGGATTTAAGCAAAGAAAGCAGGTGTCAGGAAGGCACCAAGGACAGGCAAGTGGCCAGCCACTTTCCCCTATGAGGCTGAGGATGGCAAGATGTAATTCAGTGGAGGAGGGACTGCAGACCCCGTTCCATTTACCAAACTCCCTTGGTATTTACCAAAATAAAGATGGCAACAACTCAGGAAAACCAAACCCAGTTAAAGAGACTTAATAGTTGTTAGTCCAAAGATACATAAGTGGCCAATAAGCACATGGAAAGGTCTTCACTTTCCTCCAGAGAAAGGATAACCTAAGCCACATTGAGAAACCATGTCATAACCTTTTGGGATGGCTGCAAACACACATGCATGCGCATGCATACACACACACACACACACACACACACATCACACACGTGTTGACAAGAATGTGGAGAAATGGAGCGGTTATGGTGAAAATAGTATAGCAGCTCCACAAAAAATTAAAAATAAATCCAACACATGATCCAGAAATTCCCACCTGCAATCTGGACCCATGCTTTCCTTCTGATGTCACTGTCCTTATGTATGGCTCTGCCAACCGCCCTCATCTGGGATGGGGTGCGTGCTAATCTTACCACTTCAGATGTTCCTTCTTTCCCTGCATCCTAAATCCCACCTGCTCCCTGAAGTTTTCCCAAGCCTCTTATTGGAAAAAGTAACCCTTTCCTTTGAACTTTCACAGTGTTTTGATGGTTCTGATCCTAGCTTCTTGGTCCTATGTGGTTGTGTGTTTTTATCTTTTCTCTGTCTTTTTTCTTTTCTGTCTTCTTGAGACAGGGTCTCACTATGAAGTTTAGGCTAGATTTGTAGCCCCAGCTGGTCTAGAACTCACAATGATCCTCTGCCTCAGCCTCCTGAATTCTGGGATTACAGGCATGCACCACCACACCCAGCTTATTCATCTTCTCTTTACTGCTCGTCTGCTCATGCCAGCAGGGAGGGATGGAGTCTTACTGACTCCAAAATTCCTTCTATCTGACATCAGTTTTATACAGAACCAAAATTTCAATAATAGTTGAAAAAATGGATGTAAGGGAGGCTGGAAGTTTTGTCAATGACAATATGAAAGACTAGCACAAAATTAAATTTAGAAATTCATCACATACCCACATCTATTTTCTCCATGTACAATTTGGTCTATGAATGGGGACAAACAATAGTTACTTGTGTGACCAGGTTAGCCTTGTCATTTGTGCTCACAGATGTACTTTGTTATTGTTTCCAAAAATAACCCTTCACCAAGAGCTCTCCATCCTCACACCTTACACACAGACCAGATTGTTGTACGAGTTGGTGTGGAAAGAAACAATGAGAAGATCCAATGAGTATAGCTTCAGGGGTCTCACTGAGATTAGTCTGTCTCCAAGTGAGCTCAGAGTTCCAGAAGCATCTCACTTTTATTGAGGTCCAAAAGCAGGTTCAGGAATGTGCACAACTACTTTGGTGAATACAGACTACAAATCACCATGTCTTCTGCCATTTGCCTAACACTAGGTTCACACAGATGCTAACAGATAACAAATGAGCAGGGGAGGGGACAACAATTAACATCCTAAGCAAGTGGTCAACAAATGGGGAAGCCAGCAAGAGAAGCTGCTATCTGCAGCTGTAAATCCCAGCCTTCCGGGATTTACAAGTAACAGACAGCAGCCCTCCCTGGGCTCTGTTTCTTGCTCCCTGCTTCTTGGGACATCAATTAGGCTTTTGTCTCATCTCTACATTTCTACACCAGAAAATCCTGGAGCCTTCCTAGAATCACAGGAGGAAAACCCAGGAAGATGTCCCTGGCAAATGGTTTATTTGTACAGGTTAAAATTATCCTCTACCATGGTCTGGATTCTTGTGTGACCCAAAATCAAGGCACTGGTGCTCAAAAGGTAAAAACTTTTGATGAGTGATTAGGTCATAAGGGTGGAGCCCTTGTAAATGGGATTAATGCCCTCTAATAATTGTTCCTCTGGGAACTTCCTTGCCCCTCTACCGTGTGAGGACACAGCATGCTGTCTTGATCTTGGGCTCCTCAAGTCTTTGAAATGGTAGGAAATAAATTTCTGTTGGCTCTAAGCTACCGAGTCCAAGGTATTTAGTAATAATGGCCGGAATGGACTAAGCTATCCTCAGCGGAGAGGCTAGAGACCCTGCGACTGGGTTTGCCATCTTCCAGATGTGATGTGGAGAAAACAACAGGCCTGGCCTTCAATCTGGGGCTCAAAGGAAGGGAAGTAAGGAGACAGAGGGCTGAGGCCTTCAGGGTCATGGCTACATCTGCTGAGCACCTATTTCATGCGAGGCATTCAGCTGAAACCTGGACAATTGGTGAATACAATTTCCTGTGACTATTTTTTTCTTCTTTTTCCAATCCTTTATTTATTTGGTATAAGATCTCACTAGGCAGATCAGACTCCTGGTGATCCTCCTGTCTGAGCCTCCCCAGCACTGGGATTACAAGCATGTGCTACCATGCCTGGTTTCGGTTCTGGTACTAGCACAGCACGAGGTACTAGGGATTGGACCTGGGTCCTTGCACTTTCCAGGCAGGCACTTAGACTGCTGAGCTATCTCCCCAGCCCTTCTATGACTATTGAGTGACAATTAGGGCAACTTGGGAGATAGCTCCGTGGCACAAGTGGCTGCCTGAGAAGTGCAAGGTCATGAGTTTGAATCCCGGTCCCACAAAGCAAACAAACAAAAAGAGAACAGATATGCTATTGACTTATTAGAGAACATTTAAGAATATTTGGAATTAACTTGGGTATGTGAATTTACTGCTTGATTATAAATTTTATGATTTATAATTTAGAGACAAGGTAAGCTGGCCATAGTGTCCACACCTATAATTCCAGACTAGAAAGGCTGAGGTGGGAAGATCACTGTGAGTTTGAGGCCCACATAGATTACATGGTGAGTTCAAGGCCAATCCAAACTACAAAGTGAGATTCTGTCCCTAAAACCAAAGCCAAACAAACAAATCAACTAAAAAAAAATGTTCCAAAATAAACATGAGGCACATATTTCTGATGAGAATTTAGTATTTGAAGACATACTATATATGCAAAAAATATACATTTGGAAGATTTGGTGTTAATAAAGGAATTTTTATACTGATTGTACATTATAGTGACATTTTGGTTATATGTATTGGGTTAAGTAAAGTATATGATTAAAATGAACATGGGCTGGGGAGATAGCTGAGCGGTTTAAGCCTGGCAAGTTCAAAGACCTGGGTTCAATCCCCGGAACCACATGCTGTGCCAATCCCCCACTAGCTGGCCACCTGAAACTGGGCATGGTGGTACATGCCTGTAATTCCGGTGCTGGGGAGGCTGAGACAGGAGGATCACTACAAGTCTGAGCTATGTAGCAAGACCCTATACCAAACAAATAAAATATTTTTAAAAAAGTGAATATCACATATTTCTTTTTATTTTTAAAGTTGTGGCCCCTAGAAAATGGAGAGCTCCAGGTTCATCTTACACTACATTTCTACTGCCCGGTACTGTGCGTGATTCTGAACATTTTAACATGATCTCATTTCATTTCAGCAACAACTCTATGAAGAGCATATCCTCACTTTTACCACCTTTTTACCTGGCTGGCTCAGAGAGGTTTAGTAATTTACTGAAATTTGCATGGCCTGAAGCCATGGAGGATGGTCTAGTCATAGCACATTACAGGCTGATGAGCATACCCCTCTGCTGAAATCACGAAGGCTATCAGAACCAGGCATTTTAAAAAGCTGCTAGACATGCAGCATAGGCTTACTAACAAAACTGAAGTGTTATTAGTGCACCACAATTGTAGTGCCTTTGCTTTGGTGTGTCTTAATTTATCAGTATCTTGGGAGTCTCAAGAAATGGAAGACCAAGGCCAGAGGCGTTTGAGAGGCCCTGGGATCACAGTCAATCACTTGCCTAGCTGCCCCAGATGCTGCTTCGGATGGGTCTTTATCTGCAGAGTGACGGGTGATCTAGGAATTGGACAGGACAGGTTTGACACAATGGGGACTCGGTGTGGGTTGCGAGCAGGGCCACACTGCCACCTCGTGTGCCAGGCTGGTGCTGCTGATGAGTGATGCGGAGGAAGGCAGCAAGACGCTGGGATAGGAGGGGGAGCAGGGACCAGGGAGAAACCCTTAACACTTCCTAGGCCACTGTTTTCTAGAGGGCTGTTGGGGGCTGGGCAGGCAGTCACTGCATCTGTTAGCTACTGTTGACACTAAAAATCCCAATGAGTTCTGCTTCTTGTCCTGAAGAACTGGCTCCAGGGTGGGGCCATTCGGTTGCTTTAATTCTAATGCACTGTGGGGGTGGGACCCTGGCCATGGCTGGCTCTGTCAGTTAGGGAGCCAAGAAGACTTTGAG
This sequence comes from Capromys pilorides, assembly GCA_004027915.1. NCBI lineage: Eukaryota > Metazoa > Chordata > Mammalia > Rodentia > Capromyidae > Capromys > Capromys pilorides. The sequence continues at coordinate 51,954 of PVKN010001055.1, read as the reverse complement.
GGAGCTCTGCTTCCACAAGGGAAGAGCTGGCCAAGGGAGTAAGGGAGCCAAGCCAGCGCCACAAGGTGTTGAAGTCTCGTCCTGCCCAAGAGCCACTTTTGCCTGGAGCTTGAGACCACCTTGGGCTGCTGGGTAGAAGTGGACTCATTGTGTCACTTGACCTTGTATTCAATCAATAATTAAACATGATTCACAGAAATATTGACATCATAAGTCACGACTGTGCAAAATAACTTGAAAGGACTGGCTTCCCCTCTGCTAAGATGTGAGAGCTTTAACCGAGGCTAATGTGAATCAAGCATGCCAAAGTCACAGCTGCCACTGTCACAGGCTCGAGGTGTCCTAACTTGCCTTCATGGAAAGCAGGAGAGACCGTCAGGGTCCATTTTGGGTTCTTCAAATGTGTGTGTGTTTTTTTTTTTTGCAAAACCGGGGATTGAACTCAGGCCCTTGCGCTTGCCAGACAAGTGTTTATTCTACTGAGCTATCTCCTCAGCCCCTTGTGTTTTCTTATTAGTTCCATCTAAGGGAGGCATTTGCAGGGCTGAGTATGGGGGACAGTTTCTAGAATGAAGAAGCCACCATGTTATTCTCTCTCAGAACAGGCTGATGGCGTTCTACCTGCCTCTTCTGGGTGCTGTCACCAAAAATTGCTGCAGTTAGATTTCACCATGAGTAAGTGCCTCTTCTAAGCTATAAAACAAACAACAACAAATATCTCTGGGAAAGCGACTTCTGGCAGTTCACACCCTAGTGGGAAATAGAGCCGGGCTCTCAGTCCTCCTTGGTCTTGATACCTCTTAAAGAATACTGACAACATATACTTTTTCAAGGGGTGAGTCAGAGGCAGACAGTTATTATTAATAATATTTGTCTTAGGAGGGCACACCCCCAGGAGGAAGCCTGGGGTGAGTGTGAATCAGGGATGGTGATGAGTGAGATTTAAGAAGGGGTGTTGCTCTCTACCAGGGAGTGGAAGGGTTCCTGAGTTTGTTCCTTTGGAAATTCCACCTGGAAGCAGCGTCGTCTGTCCTCTGCAGTCTCTTCACCACGTGCAAGCTGTTTGAAAAGAAAACTCCACCTATCCGCGTGAGTTCAGCAGGGGCTGAGACTAGGAGAGGGATGAGAAACACTTTTCAGTTCCTTGCTGCTTAGGGGCCACTCTTATCTAGCCCTCGCCCAAGAGGCCTCATGCATAATTGTAGCTTTTCTGCAGGAAAAGCAGGACAGCTGCTGCTAATTTAATTAGGTCCAATTTGGGTGGCATTCATTGAGCCTTATGTGTAAGGCACCTTCTTGACAATGTCCCAGACCCCCCCCCCCAACACTCACCGCCCACTTCCCCCTACCACAAATCTGACCACAGGATTTCCAGGCTGGTGGGTAAGCCTCCAGGTGGCCCAGGGAGGGAGGGCAGCGAAGCCAGCTGCTCTGACATTTTCTCTCCTCATCCGGTACTGAGGCGGACACTGCAAGTTACTAGCTTCAGGCTGCTCAGGAGGCGTCCAAGGGTGCAAGATGGCACGGCAAGTGGCATTTCCAAATGGGGGAGGGGGGCAGCAGGCAAAGGAGGATCTTCTGCTGTTGCTGATTTCTACTTTTATTTTCCAGTTTCCAAAGCACCAGCCTTGAGAACTGCCTCTTTCCTTCCTTGTATCGTGCATAGGTGCGTGCAGGGCACAAAGCAAAGGACAAGGCAAGATGCCACTAAGACGCCACTTTCTTTTCGAGGCTTCTACGCAGCGGCACCAGGTTGTTGGATTTCTAGGGCCTGGCGAGGAGGCTGAATCCTCCCAAGTGCTTTTCTAGGTTTCTCTCTGCGAGCTCAGGCCGATATCCTCTGCACCCATGCTTTGAACCTGGGGTGTCCTAATGTGTGTCAGCAGTTTTAGATCATTGTAGCTGGGCTCTCCACCCACCCTAGAGGGGAGGAGCAGAATGGCGAAGGCCAGGACAGAGGCCCCTGAGGCAGACACACCTAGATTTCTTTGGGTGGAAAAAACGCTGCTCTAAAAATGGCTCCGGAGAAGAGTCTGAAGCCGTGAGGAGAGTGGGAGAGCTTACACTTCCTTTTTGAAAATTACTTACTTCAGCTGCCAAGAAGAAATTTTCCTTAAAAGGGGGAAGAGCCCTTAAGCAACTTCCCCAGTGCAGTTAGTGAGGAGACAGATGACCTCTGGGCAACTACCTGATGCAGGCCAGGGTGAGGACAGAAGTCGGGCAAAGTGCAGTGGTTCCGCAGCTAGCAGCCAGGCCCGGGGTGTGGAGTGCGAAACTGAGTTAATAATGTCCAAATTGGATATTAACAGCAATTAGGTTCTGTACAAGCACCGTGGAAAAGCACAGCGATAACCCCGTTGGGCCTTAGGCTGAAGCTATGTGAAATTAAACCAGTGTCTCAAGTAAGTGGAAATAAACATAGCCATTGGTCTGGGCAAGAGTGGTCAGGGGCTGCAGGGAGGTCTCCCCCTTTCCTGTGTCGGCTGCAGGGCCACCATTCGCCTTTCCACCCTGACCTGTGACCTCTGGGGGCTGTGAGGCCCATGCATGACCTTGAACCTGGGTTGTGAAGGTTATTTCAGCACTGGTACTCCACAGAAGTGCTGCGCCCTGGCGGGCCCCATAAAGAGAAAGCGGCGGGAATTTCCTTCTTTTATTGGTTGCGGGTTTGGGAGGACAGGGCCTTCTGCTTTTGCCTTCCAGCCGCTCAGCTAAGGAAGGCCCTTGGCGTACTGCGTCGCCATCGAATGAAGGATTTCTTGTTTAGTTTTTTTTTTTTTGGGGGGGGGGCGGTATTTTGGGACGCGAGTTTCTGTCGCCAGAGCTGGACTCAGATGCCCCCACCCCTTGGCCGGTCACCTGGGTATGGAGGCCAGAGGAGACTGGGGTTGTGCGGCAGCTGTAGAGAGGAGTGGGGATGCACCGAGGCGCCCCGTCTCCCCTAGGAGCTTTCACTCTGCTGGTGGGAGGTCCAGAAGGTGATCGGGAAGGGACTTTTCCAGTGCGGTACCCCCCACCCCCCACCCCCTGGCAATGTCTTCTCTCAGGCCAGACCCTTGGGCCCTCTTTCTCACGTTCTGATCCTGACGAAGGGCGGCTGCAGGTTCCGGAAGAGATCTGGCGCAGGACGAGGAGACAGGCGGGTGCGCGGCACCCAGGGTGCGCGCTGCGATCGCTCCGGTCGACGTCGGGGGTGGGGAGGGAACACGTTCTATTCTGCCGCGGCCCGTTTTCCCGAGCTGAGGACAAACCGGCGTCCACCACCCGACCCTACCTCGAAGGTCCCGCCGTCCCGTCCAGGGTAGAGTGGCTCGAGTGAAGCAGGGGAGACGCAGGTGCTCGGAAAAGAACGCGCATGTGCTTGGGGTGTCCCTCCCGCTAGCCCTGCCTCGGCTTCCCTAGCGCTTTAGGATTTTGGGTTAGGGTGCATCCTCGAACGCGATGGAAATGCACCGGCGTTTCCGCACACCACGCATCGGTCCAAAGCCCTGGAAATGTAGGTGACTCCGATCCGGGGTAAAGGGTGGGGCGGCTAAGTGGGTCTGAAGTGTACCCATTTCGGAAGGAAAGTCGAAACGGAGAACAGGGAAACTAGGGGCTGTTGTTTATGTTCACCTTGCTAGGTGTAGATTTCTGGGCGCCTGAGGGAAAAAGCCTTGTGTGGTGGAGAACAATCCCCAGGGGGTCTGAGCCACAGCCTGTGGCCAGAACCCCACTGCAAACCCCACATACTGCCGTTCAGGACACCTCGAAAATGCGACACAAGTAACAAAATGCAGCTGTAGGGCCTCCTGGGCCCCCAGTATTTTGTACTGGGCATGCTCGAGCAACAATTAGACTGTATTATAATTTAAAATGACCCCGCACCCCCACTTTAATTCTGAGAGCAAAAGCCCTTTGGGATGCAGCTCTATTTTATTTGGGGCCCCTGGGGCCGCTAGGCCCAGGCCCTCATTTCAGGGCAGCGGTCACATTGCAAAACAAAAGGCTCAGAAAGAGAAAAGGTAAAGGTATTGAGGAGAGTTGCCGACACTTCCTTTCCAACCTGAACACTCTTTGCTCTCAGTAAATCCAGCTCCCCCACTCCATCTGCTACCTACCTAAATTTGGTGCTTCAAAAATCTCTTGTCTAGGCCTCCCAAAACCCCTGGACCACACAACGCGACACACGCATTGCCTCCGGTAAATCCACCCGTGGTCCTTTTTTCTTCTAGGTCTACATTTGAGGTGTCATTAAGTATTAGATATTTTCAAAAAGTCAAATTGAGTAAGAATTGGCAAAAACACCCAATGAAAGAATTATAGATGGGACATGGGAGCAGGAAAAAAAAACTTTATTAGACACCATAATTCTCATGATGGCTATTGACATCCTTATCAGCATGAATTAGCTGGCCAAGCCCAAGCACACACAAGCACGCGTGTGTGCGTGCACGCGCGCACATACACACACGGCCCCCACACATCACCAGCACTCATCAGTCAGCCCATATTGACTCATAAGGCTCCAAAGCTATCCACAGAGCCAGTGAGGAAGGGAGGCTCCATCTGTCCCAGGGAAAACGCTATGCGGCTGCCTCCAGAACTGCTTGCTATGGTTGGAATGGGGGGGGGGGGGGGGG
>PVKN010001055.1:0-47232 GCA_004027915.1 Capromys pilorides | reverse complement strand
CTGGGTTACAGGAGCCGCTCCCTCTTTTGGTAAAGAAGTAACTTAGGCTTTTAGCTTTGCCTCTGATAAAGGATCATTTTTCTCCCACTCTGAAACAGACCTGGGTTGTCTCCTGCAGGGGAAGGAAGCTTAGAAATTTTCCCTTTGGTGCAATCTATCCGAAGTGTTGGTCAGTCACCTTGAGAAACACAGGTTTTCCCAAGGAGATGAGGACCACAGTAAATGGTGTGCTTGAACCCAGGAGATCTGCCTAATGTACCTGGTCAGCAAACTGTGTCCATCCTGGCCTACATTTTTCAACCGTAAGTATTTTGCCCCCTTTTCACATTAGTCCTAGGATGCAATCTGGTGTGCTCAAATAGGTAGGAGAAATGATGATGTTGAGAATGAAATATCTTCAAAGAGCAGAATCTTCAGGCTCTTTGCATAATTACCAGGCATAAATAGGCCCTGAATTTAGAGGAATGGAAAAAGATCTGGTTGACCTTTGCTGATAATTCATTTGGTCAACACAAAAGGGGCCTTGAAATTACACAGGGTCTGAGCGGGCCATTAAAGCTCCACATAAAAACATCCTATAAGACCTGGTGGACACAGGCAAATACTCCTATCTCTATGTCCTGATCCAGCCAACCCACAACACTCCGGCTCTCTGGAGTGAGCTTATAGAAGTAACAAATACAAAAATTCAAGCGTGCGAGGGCAGATCGCAGTGCAAACCTGGCACGCAGGCCTTTCCCAGTGTGTGTGGGAAGCTCTGGGAGAGAAGCAGGTCAGGTTTCTACCTAAAAGTGAATTCACAGGGAGATCATACCACAGAGCACATCAGTGAAGGTGCAGCAATGTCTGAAGGAATTTCAGGGAAACTGTTACCTAGGGGGGACTTGCTAATGCAGATGTTTGTGGGGTGAGGGAATCAGAGGCTGAGGCCAGCTTTCTTCACGAGCGTGGTGGGGGTAGGGGATGCACCTCGGTGAAGGAACAGTACACTGGCTACTCTCCCCAGCCAGAAAGGGCAGCAGGCACCTAGGATGAGGGGACTATTAGTGTCAAGCGATGTACATTTTGGAGCCAATGACTATTGTCTCTTGGGACCACCCTTGCTAAGCCTCTGGTGGAAGCAGCCTGTCCCTGTCCTGCTGCCAAGCTTGCCTCTAGGTCTTGGTCAGCACAGCAGCCGCAGTCGCATGATGCACACTGTAGCCTTCCCTCTGCAGGGGTGAGGAGGATGGGGTATGTTCCTTAGGCCCAGAGAAGGTTCTGGAGGTACCTGGCATTATTTGTTCTCCAGCAGTCTGACTCCAAATACTCCCTGAATAATTGCGCAATGATAGGCACATAGGTGCTAAGTGAGTACCTGCAATGACAAACGGGCCAGGAGGGGTTCTGACCCACAGTGTCATTGAACACTAGTGTACTTCTTGGACTAGATGGAGGTATTGGAGAAGAGATCCTCAATGAGCTCTATGGATGGACTGAAGCTTGTTTAGGCCTGGATTATCACTGTCAGGAATCAAACTCTTAGGCATCCATTGTGCCCCTGACCTTACAGACTGCCCTAGGCCCTGGTGGGGGGAAGAAGGGCTGTAGCAGGCTTCTTAGGTCTTGGTTTCTTTTCCCTGCCCTTCCCTATATCATAACTCTGGATTTGTCCTTCCTCCATTTTCTCCACCTGGAAGTGTTTGAGTTTAGGTCCTGCACCATCCGCTGTAGCTTGGCCTTGCAGGCTGCTCTGGGGACTGGGTGAACCTGTGACAGGGGTCCACAGAACCCGCTGTTGCTCAGGGTCTGTGGGGGTCACAAAGCCTGACTTGGGAAGCAGGTCTTCAGGGTGAGAGGATTTTAACCCTTTCCATGCCCTGACAGCCTCTTTCAGAACAGTCCTTCCTCATACTCTCACCTGTACACACAATTTCTCCTTTCTGTTCAGATTTTATAAGGACTGCATCCCTCCTTTGGTAGGCATGGGCTGCTGCACCTTTCCCTTGCGCAGCAGCTCCTGGATATCTGCCTGGAACTGAAGGAACTGCTGCAGGACCAATGGCATGGCTCTTTGGAGCTCTAGCTGCGCTTTCAGCCCTGGTGCAGCTTGTGAAACTGCCAGCTCTCTGCTGCTCGTCCAAAGAGCCCAGTGAGGTCCTTAGGGGTGTCAGACACACACAGCTCTACACCACAGGGTGACAAACAGCTCCCCTTGCCTTCTAAATGCTCACCCCCATCCTCAAGTAGAACACAATCTATCCAAGCCCTGGGGGCAGTCTGCCAGTCCTCTGAATGTCAGATTATTATTTTAAAAAGGCAAACTAAAGTCTAAATCCATAACAAAAATATAGCCACGGAAGGAGGTGTCCACGCACACTCTAGGCACAGCAGTCCGGAGAGAAATGGCACAGCAGCCATCCGCAAAGGCTCACGGCGTGCCCTCCCCATCTGCACCAGCACAGCTCTGGCTGTCACCGGATCACTTCTGCTTCCCTCCCTCAGTCTGCGTGCTCCCCAAGCCCTCTTCCCTGAGCCATACACCTCCCCATCCCAGGGGTCAGGTCTAGGTCTGGTGCAGGGCCACCGGATGGGCCAGCCCTGCCCGGATCGGCGGCTCCTTCCTTCCTCCTTGGTGGGCCAGCTGACCCGTGGTGCTTAGCCAGCCCCTTTCTTGGCATTCACCGCGTGCCTTAATTGTATGGACATTTAAATCAAGGTCCGCTGTGAACACGGAGAGAGAGGCCTTTCTCCTGAGGAAGGAAGGAAAGGAGGAAGGAAGGATGGAAGAAAAGGAGGGGGAGGGAAGAAGATGGAATGAGGGAAAGAGGAAAGAGGAATAAAAAGCGGCGCGAGCGGCCGCGGGAGGGGTGGGGGCGGGGAGCGCCGGCAGGAAAGGACCGCAGCATCCTCCCTACCGCAGCTCCCCCAGCCGCGCAGACAATGAGATAACGGCGACGTCTTCCAAAGGCTCTTTGTTCTCCCGCATCCAGGCCTTTTCCTGCAAAGCGGAGGGGGTGGGGGGTTGGGGGTGTGGGTGGCAGTGGGAGACGGAGGGGTGCCTCCCCCGTCTTAATTACCCCAGCTCCCCTCGCTCTACACCTCCTCTGCCCGCAGCTCTAGACAATGAAAAAACAACATCCACCCCACCTCTCCCAGGCGCGGTGAACCTTGCCCACCCATTCCAGCTCAGATCGGGACACCGAGGGGGTTCAGGAGGGTCAGGAAGAGAGCCGAGGACCAGGAGGGCAGTAGGGGGTTAGCGGCGGCTGCCGAGCAGGCTGCGGGGCCGCCGCCTTTACCTGAATCGTTGAGTCCAGGCGCAGCTGGGCCGGGCGTGCCGCAGGGGCGAGCTGCCTGGGGCCGGGGCCGGGATCTGGGGAATCGGCCTCCTCGCCGATGCAGTCCTCTCGCTCAGGTCCCAAGTGGTGAAGGGGGAAAAGAAAAAGAGGGAGAAAAAAAAAAAAAAAAAAAAAAACCATAAGAGCGAGGCCCATCTGGACCCTCATCAGCTTTGTCAAGTCTTGCATACGCTAAAATGCTAATGACCTAGATAGCTCATGCAAAATGTAGCAGGGAGGGAGGGAGCGAGGGAGGTGGGAGGGAGGAAGAGCGACGAAGGGGGGCCGAGGAGAGGGAGACAGAGGGGGAGGGAGAGGAAAGGGAGGGGGAGGGCAGGGAGGGAGGGAGAGAGGCACCCCTACATTCTTCCCACCCCACCCTAGCTGCCAATGGGCTTTACCGGGCAAAAGGTGGGCGTAGATTTAAAAGGTCACCGGTATATAATGTGACTGGATCTCAGAGTCAAAAAAAGGGAGTGGAGAGTCCCCAGAACCAAACGGACAATAAGACATTATTTGAATCCGCCCCCCATCGTTTTTTCCTCCACCCTTCCACTGTCGACACAAATCCAGTTGCCTCCTTTTGCGAGCGATGGACATGTCAGTTTCTCAGGGGCAGGTCTGATCCATGGACACCCGGATTCTCTTTCCTGCAAGGCTAGTTCCCCTCTGGGTCGCCACCCTCCTCCAGCGGGCCCATCCCACGCACCTCCGCTTCGCCCACCCATCCCCTGAGCTCTGCACCGCAGCGCCGGCTGCTCGTCTTTTCTAAGTCGTCTGGTCCCCACTCCCCTTTCCTGTACCCGCATCTAAAGAAGGCGAGGCAGGTGGGCAGCACAGCCTAGCTCGATCCACCCGGATCTCCCTCCATTCAACTACTCCTCCCAGAAAACAAAACAATAACCCCAACCTTAGCTCGACCCCTGGCACTTAAAGCTATGTGGAAAAGATCAGTAAAATGCATCCCGAATACCCTGAGAGGATCGCGCGCACCGCGGGCGTCGCTGGGCAGCCGAGATCGCTCGTTTCCATGTCCGGAGCTATCGCCCCAGCGCATTCCTTCTTGCCCGAGAGCTCATGGTGCTTTGTTCCGGCGTCCACCCAAGGTCTTCATCTTTTTTCCTCTTTTTTAAGAGGCTGTTTGCGGTTCGCAGCATCTCAGCCAGCCCCACCAAAGGCGTTGACTCTACTGGAATAAAAGGGATGGAGATGATATACATGCAGATGGGCGAGGCAGGGATGCGAAGGCAGAGCCCGCATCCTTGAAGCGCGGCTGGGGCCGAGCCCAAATCGCTCCCCTGCCTGGGGAAGGGCCGGGCGGCGAGCGGGCGCCTGGTCGCCCCACCTGGCAGGAGGAAATGATAACCCAGAGAAGGGGCATCGTGGTGATGATCATGATAAAAAAAAAAAAAAAAAAATCAGAATCTCCCTTTGGTGAACCAGAGCATGCGTGCAGCGGCAACTGGGGGGAAGGATGCGAGCGCAGGAGGCAAAGGTGGTGGAGGCAGCGCTCTCAGATGATAATAACGCGCGGCGAAGTCGCGGTGCAGCCTGGAAAGCCAGCCCTGCGCGTGAACTTGCGTCGAGTGCGGATTGCAGGGGATGGGGGAGGAGGGGGAGGGGAGGAGGGCGAGGAGGAGGGAGCAGGAGGGGCGTGAGAGGAAGGCAGAAAGGGACGGAGAAAATTTGGAGCCTTTTTTCCATGTATCCTTACCAAGCCCCGCTCTCCTTCCTCGTCCTCGTTAGGTGAGGTCGATCTCCTTTTTTTAAAAAATTATTATTCCTTTAACGGATTATTCGGCTGAGAGGAGCCACATCTGCTGATGGTTCCGAAACAAGAGGATTAGGAGAGCGTGCACAGAGCCTGGCCCGCAGCCCCCACCCCTCTGCACCAGCGCACGTCATTCTCGCTGCCCCCGGGCACCTCCCTCCCTCTCCTTCGTGCTCGAGAGAGCTGTGCCAAGGAAAATGCGGATTTGGGGAAAGTGAGAAATGGGAGCGCTCGGAAGAGCGGGAAAGCCAAGGCCGGAGGTGGCGAGTCGCACCCCTCCCCCCGCACGCGCTTCCACTTATCCGCTTCCATCCCAGGAGCAGGGGGCGCCTTCCCCGCGCGCGCCCCCACGCGCCGCATCTGCAGTGCTCCGTGCTCGCCATCCGCCCCCTTCCTGCCACCCTGGCCGCCCCAAGCCTGGGCAGGGTCCTCCCAGCAGCTCGGGGCGTCAAATCTACACCTGTCTCCCTCTCCCCCTCCTCGCTTCCCGTCCGCTTCCTCCTCCGCCCCAGCGGCCGCCGCACCGCGGTTGGTCCAAGCTGCGGGCCTCGCGCTACGGCACATGGGGAAGGGGGGAGGGTCCCAGGCAGCCGCACGCCGCCGGCCCCTCGCCCTAGGGCGGGGGTTCCCACGGGCCGCGGCGCCGACGAGGTGGGGGCTGCTGGGTTTGGTGGGGGGGACTGCGGCGGATGCTGTTGACATCACTGCGGAGAGCGCGCCGCGGCTGGGACGCTGCGGCGACCCGAGCGCCGGTGCAGCCTCTGCCCCCTCCCCCGCTCCCCTGGCTGGCGTCGGGGCGGGACAGCGGCTGGGGGTGGGGAGAAAAGCGGGGGAGGGGGGAGAAAGCCCCCCCCCCCCGCAGCCAAGGTGAACGTGAAGGAGAGCGGGCGCGCGTGCCCGCCCCTCCGGCTGCGCGCGCCCCGCCCCGCCTCGTGCCCTCCGGCTGCGCGCGCCCGCCGGGGCCAGATGGACGTGGGAGATTAGAGAGGCGCAGAAGTGCGTCTCCCCGTCGGGCCACCAGTCCCGTGGACTTGTGGACGCACTTCGGGGAGGCGCCTTTTGTTGTGGTTGTGCGGGTGTTCGGGGTCTTTTTCCGGGCGTTTTTGGGGAAGGGTTAGTAAGAATCTTCTGCAAAGAGCAAAGCCCAGCACTACCTCCTGTTCCCCCATCTAATGAACCCCCGACAGCGCGAGGAGAGACCTTCGTGGTTTTTCCCAAGGGCGGGTGCCACCCGGGCTATTTGGGGCACACGCGGGCCAATCTGCTTTCCCCGCTAGAGCTTTTCTTTTTCTTTTTATGACCAAAAAACCAAAACAACAACAACAAAAATCCACCCAAGTATTTGTTGGGCAGTCTGGGTTAGGATAGAGAGAGATGGGAGATGGGCCTTGGCGGCCCAAAGCAGCCCTCCCGAAATCGCGCTGCTACTGAGCGCGGTTGGAGGGTTCTGGGGGCTGCGGCGGAGGCCGCGGGCCGGCGTGGGCCGACCGGTAGTGGCCCTGGGCGCTACCTGTCTCATTTCAAGGTTATCTCGGCTCGACTCCATTACTGGGTATCAGCCCCTAACGAAGAATAGCGAGTTCAGAACCTGTCAGCGCTGGCTTTTTGCTTCAACAATGCTTGGCTGGACCGCTTTCGAGCTTAGGAAATAAGAGTTTTTGTAAATTTCAGCGGAAAGCTGTATGGGGGTGTGTGTGTGTGTGTGTGTGTGTGTGTGTGTGTGTGTGTGAGAGAGAGAGAGAGAGAGAGAGAGAGAGAGAAAGACATCTATGCACTAGATTTTTGATGTAAGGCTGTAGCCAGTTTTTAAAAAAGGCCACTTCTCTGGAGGAAAACGCTAAAATACTTTTTCTGATAGAAACACTATTGGTGGCTCCTCGTCTCAAGACTGCCACCATTTTGGTCAGGGATTTAGATTCAGGACTGATGTTTACTAAGAACTCCAACAGCAGGTAGTTTGGGACCCCCTGCTACCTGGAAGGATGGAGCTAAGGACAGGAGTATCCGTTGGTCTCCACTGAAGGGCAGACAGAGGGTCGCAGAGGGCTACTGCCCTCTGTTCGGCTTTGCTTGTAGGCCTGGTTTTGTTCAGCGGGAGGACGGTTTCAATGCGGTCCCTCCAGCGCCCTTCCTGCAATGCAGGATCCGCGCGTTCTCATCTTGCGGCTTGGGGGGAGGGGAGCAGAGCGATGGTTTTGTAACCGGCTCCGCAGGTCGAAGTGGGAACGCCTTAAAGGAAGAGCCCGGGTTAAAAAAGAAAGGGGGTGGGGGGAGCAGCTGATGCTGAATTAATAGTTAGCGCATACCCCTGGGGCTTTCTCCAGCCAGGGGGTGAGGAGGCCTTTCTCTTCACCCGGGCCCAGATCTCCTGTTTTTAACTGGTCAGATCCGATGCTGCTGGGACATTTGTGATGGCTTCTTAAAACCTAAACCCTTAGGCTTAAGAGCTGTCTATGCTCCCGATCAAACTCACCCCAAATACTAACACGCTAAGAAATTACATTGTAAAACCTCCCCAAATCCGATTGACTGGGCTGTTTGGGGCCCATATGGCTGGACAGCTGTACTGCTCCACTAAAAAGACCATTGCCCCTCGGATGGGATAAAGCGGTGCTTCCCCAGAGAGCTCAGACATGACCTAAGTATTAGCTTAGCCTGGGGTGAAGAGTGAGTTAAATCTCTCTCTTCTCGGAGGTTAAAATAAAGATAACAACAAAAATCAAAAGAGGTGCCCTTCTGAATGCACTGTAAATTGCACGCTGCCTGCTTGTCCCACCCAAGGGAGGTAGGAAGACCAGAGAAATAAACTCTTTGGCTTAGGACAAGAAAGACGAGAGTTAGGCAAACCGAAGAGATAGAGATTGGAAAGAAATACATTATTTGCCAAGCGTACCATGTGTCGGTGACATTTGTGGCTCCCTATTCAGAGAAGCAGGGCTCTGACCCCAGCCAGCGCTTCAGTGTTAACGGTAAAGAACATCCATCGGAGTGCAATTTCCATGGTGAGAAGATGAAACTGTGCTTTAAAAAGGAAAGCCCATTATGAAATGCAGCAGGATTTAATTTTTAATATGATGGCGGGTTCTCTAACGCCTTCTTTGCTGGTGTTTGCATTCAGGAGAAGTGGTTCCTCCTGTGGCAGAAATCAAAATAACATTCTGCAGGACGTTTAAGTGGGCTCCTCCGTTCTAAAGGTGTCCCAAAATAGAATATTCTATCACCTTCCAGTTGCAGAATATGAAACTCCATTCCCAGTGAAATATCCAGCCAAGTAAGAACCAGTGTGTACGCAGACTCGCTTCCTCTTTAGGCCTTCGCGACAATGTTTTAAAAATAAGAGGGAGAGACAGGAAAGATAGAAAAAGAGAGATGGGGTAGTGGTGGGTGGAGGGAAGCTTTATCAATTAATCTGAACCACAAAAATACTCTTTTGCCCAGTAATACTGTTTTGGAAAATTATTTCAATAGTGGAACTACGTCCTTTGAAAGCTTTATATAGATTCAGCAGATGCAGAAGTGTTTTTGTGTTCCCTGAATGTCAGTTCAGTTCAGATCTTCAGAAATAACTGCAGAGTGCTGCAGATACTGTGTTAAAAAAAAAAAAAAGAACAGAATGATTTTGGAGGTGTTACTTGAGGTGTCGCTGATGATAGAGTCAGAGACTACTTGGTCTCGGGCTCTCTTCCTCGTAAACAAGGCCTAGGGAGTCGGAAGCCTGCTTTCACCATGTGGATGGTCTGTAGCAGATTCGCAGGGAAAGTGAAGAGCCATCCTGGGTCTCTCCCTCTTTTGCTGTATATTTTTTTCCTCACAACATATTGGAACTTTAAAAGTTTTCTTATGGCTTTGGTAAATAAAAGATTAGCCTAGGATAATTATATTTTTATAATAATATATAATACATTTTAAAATAACTAGAAGAGCCTGAAGGTTCCTGACACACAGAAATAATCAATTTTTGAGGGCATGGAGATGATAACTACTCAGAGGTGATCACTGGGGGTTGTACACGGACTTGTATCAGATCACTGCACTGTACCCCATAAATATGCAAAATTATGCATCAGTTAAAAATAAAAATATATACCGAAGGGAAAAAAGAAATAGTCTACTCTATTAAGTTCACTTGGAGTTTAGCTTGAATTGAATTTTGAAATTTAAAGTTTTCTACTTGAATTTTTCTAGTTGCAGCAATATTCCAGAGCCTTTTTTTAGGAAAACAGATCCAACTAGCCTCGTGTGGCCTCAGGGGCTTAGGAGGAGAGCCACGAGAAAGTGCCAGAGGCTTCGGCCAAGTGAGTTAAATGCCGTGATACCCCCAAAGTAATCACATTAAAGCTATCACAGGAGGGTTGGAGGAAGCACCTCACCTTCTAGCATCCTTTTCATAGTTATTATGGGAGAAGCTATGAGGTACACGGTTAGGGTCTCAGATACCAACTCGGCCTATGGGGCGGCAGTGACAATTTCTTTGTTTCTGTGTTATTTAATAAATTATTCATATTGTGCAAGAAAAGGAATCTTTAAAAAAGTCGAAAGAAAAATAAACTGTGCTGTAGTATAGGACACTTGTATGACCTTGAACTGGGAAAACCCTTTCCTTCTTGATTTATATCTTCTTTTTTAACATGACTAGATGATTTCTAAAGTCTTTTCCCCCACATCAAGAGTGACCAAGAATGATTCTGTTTTTTTTAAGAATCCACATGATCTTGAATCTGAAAGATATTCTTTCCCTTTAGAAAAATCTATCTGGAAAGACACTGCTCAAGGCCTGAAAAGTTAACCATGGAAAGCTTAATTTCTGAGGTGTCTGTGTGTATGTAAATGCCGTTCATCTGAAAGAACGGCCCTCTTTTATTTTATTTCTGATTGCTCTTGGGGTCAGGTAGTGGTGCCTTTAGCAGGTGAAAGCGTCTTCCTGATCCCGCTGGGACGCTCCCCACAGCATAACTGCTGCCTCCTGTGTCTACACGTAAGCAGATTCAACCTGAGCAGAGAGCAGATTTACAAGCCCCCCTCCCACCCTGACCTAGATTGCGGGTGGAGGCTAATGATTCATTTGCAATGCTTATGATGGGCATCCATGGCAGGCCTCCCCTCCCCCTCATTTTCAAAGCAACCCTGTACCTTTATCATCTGATATTACTGCAAGTAAATATTTTTGTTCACTTGCTGCATAGGGCATGAGGCTATTTCCTAATGAATTATCTGCCCTGGGGAGAAGAACTATAACTCACCAGTGCTTCAGGCGGTTTTTAGCATACGTCAGATTGTGTTGGCACTGGAGAGCTGGGACTGTTTTTCCGTGCAGGCAAACTTTAATTTTCTTCTCTCTTTGTGCAGTTATACAATTCAGTATACCTTTCTGAAGAGAAAAGCCTTGACTGTGTTTAACACATTCATGATGGGGCCACAGTCCATATGTCTCAATGCTGTGTGGCCTGAACATGTGTGATTGTCCCCTGCACGACTGTCCCATTTCTACCTCCAGCAGCTCAAACTGCCCAACAGGACAGACATGCATGGACCACTGGTGGTTCAAGCCGACAGGAACGTGTTAAAAGTATGACAGGAGCAGGAAAACTGCTCACATGTACAGGAGGAGACTAGAGGGAGAATTTAAGGATCGTATCCGTGTGCTAGACATTGTTTTAACACAAACTGGACAAGCTTTCTTTGAAATTCATCTAGAGGCAGCCACTAAGCAAGGTTAGTTCTATAATCAGTGCATTACGCTGGAAAAAATGGCCTCGCGTGATAACGAGGTGCCAATTGGTGTGTTCATTAAAGATACAGATTTGAAGCGGAATTAGTAGAAATGACTGAAATGGAAATTGTGTCAATCACAAGTGAGACAGCTGACAAGTTATAAGGGGAAAAAAAAACCCTCAAATGTGATTCATATCTTGTAGGATTGTGTCTGAGGATGATTTAAATAAATTTGGACATTAGGTGGTGACAAGACGAAAATGAAAAATAGCATCCAATTGGGCAAAAAGACTGTACTAAGCCTGAGGGATTATAATTTTTTTTAAAAGGAACAGGGGAAAAGGGAGAAGGAGGGGGTCATTGGGAAGATAGCTTGTTTGTAATGAATGAATGAATAGATGAAATCTAGAATATTTATTTCCCAGTAGCCAGCACTCAGGAGACATTTAACTATTGTTCATAAAATAAAATCAGTGTTCCCTCTGTGTTCAGCAGCATCAAACAGATTATGTGCATATATAACACTGCTGTGGGTCGGGGGGGAGGATCACAGACTCAAGGTTCAGTGTTGGGAATGGGGGCTTCCTTTCAATTTTGGATTTCAAAATGCAGGAAGTGGGCATTTCAACACACTGTACAGAAAACAAAGGGGGCCCCAGTTTGGCAGTCCTGATCCAGGGACTGTGCTAGTTATGGGATTTTCGTGTATGATCTATAATCTCCCAGCCGTGATTCCCCCCTTGTACAAAGCGGTGGCTGTTTCGCACAGCAGTTAAATGACTTTATCAAGCGCAAACTGGAATTGGAATCCAGGTCTGGCCAGCTCATTACAACTCCATGCTGCAGCCTTCTAGAAGGAACATGAATAGTGTTATTATATAATGTAAAGCTGATACTAAAAAACAAAAACAAAACAATAAGCGTCTGTCCTGCTGCACGTACCCAGTGGAAGCAAGCCAGGCAAGGCTGACAGCAGATGAAAAACACCACTTAAGATCATTTTTCCTGCTAAACTGTGTTGTACACTATGCAAATATGATTGCAAAAGTGGGGCATTATCAACACTTTCCTGCTAGTTATCTTTCAAAGATGATGCTCAGAGTAATCAACATAAACTTAGTATACTGTATCCTAAATAATAAAAATGTTGGCTTGCATCATCCTGACATCTTTGGTACGACCCAGAAAGCCGATCGGAATGATATATAGTGATAATAACATTCTGCATTTAAACGGCATCTTAACAACATTCACAGCATTTCGCCACCTGGGGTGGGGAAGGGGAGAGGTGCGGGCAAATTGAGAATTTAAGAGCCAGTTTGGGAGCAGGGTGCCTGGGGAGATTCTGGAGGTGTGGGCTGTAAATCAAGCTGAATAGACTTACACTTCTTCGTAGGTGAGTGCCCTAAAGCAGGGTGGGTAAGGCGAGACACCCCTGTTTGGCAGAGATGCCCTGCTTTTTTTTCGGTCCAGCCCTGGGCCTGACACCCTGAGCTTATTCTATATAATGTAAAATGAAAGATCGGACTGAATAATGATAAAAAAGATATGTGGGAACAAAAAATAGTGAAGGATGGGAATTTTATTTTTATGGGGTTTGTTTCTCTGTTTAATATGTAGCCTTAGTTTTATTTTTTGGGGGGGTGCTGGGGATGGAATCCAGGGTCTTGCACATGTGAAGCACATGCTTTGCCAGCGAGCTACACCTCCATCTATATTTTTAATTTACTGAGCTGCCACAGGACAGAGTAAGATAGTGTGTCACTCGGCATTCTTTGCTGCATGTGCCAGCTACCACAGTATTACCAAGAGAGCCACCACTCTAATAAAGGAACCAGCATGGCACCAAAATGCCCTGTGCTGTGGGGCCACTAGCTGGGGTGGTGAGGGTCCAGGCTTTAGTTCTAGATTTGCTACAGATTTTGGGGTGTCCTTGGACAGTCACTTTCCCCTGGGAGGGTGGATCCCCCTCACAGGTAGATGGAGGCTTTCCATTCCGTGGGCTCCAGTCTTTCACTCCGTTTTCTTATCTGCTCCTCCTTTGTGAGCAGTGTCCTCATTTCTCATCGAATCTGCTTGCAGGGCAGGATCTCCACTTAGCAACTGGCACCTTGTTATGTCTGTTCTTAGGGGAATTTTAAAAAGGCCCAAACAGCAGTGAGCCCCATTTTGGGAAGCCCTAGGCCAGTGAGCAATGGATGCTGCGGGCTAAGGGGAGACAGAGGACAGCTTCCCTGCCTCTTGCACGGGTCCTGTCCTCCACCTAGGTGGTTCCCCTTGAGGGCAACTTGAATGGGCCTTGGAGCCAAGTCAGCCACAGCCACGTGCCAGCTCCAGCATCTGCCTCCTTGCCCCTTTAGGCATATTTTTTTTGTGCGTTGTAGGGATAATAATAACACAGGGCTGTTGTTTACTGTGAGAACACCCAGAGAAAACCAGTTATGTGCTTCTACCCTTCTACTATCTCTCTAAAAGATGGGCAGGAAGAACCCTGAGGACAGCTTGTTCTCATTCCTCCCCTCCCCCAGAAAAAAAGCAGGCCAGGGAGCCATCAGATGGCCTTTGTGCCACACGCTATCTCCCACCCCTTGAGCAGAAGAGCCTGGGAATGAAAACTGTCACAATGTATCCAGAAGGTGACCCACAACCTGGAGGGGCTTTGAAAAACCAGCGCATGAGCATATAAGGAAACTGGGAGCCAGGTAGCTATGGACTCCTCCTAGATTCTGGGGGTGAGGTTGGGAGGGATGCAGAGATGCCCATAAAGGTGGGGCTCCAGCTGAGCACCAGTCATGATCCCATTTTTTTTTTTTTTTTTTTTGTGGGACTGGGGTTCAAACTCACAACCTTGTACTTGCCAGGCAGGCACTTGTGCCACAGAGCTATTTCCCCAGCCCTATGACCCCATGTGTGTAAGGTGCTCAGAGAACTTAGAGTTGGAAGATGAGACAATTGAATCCTGGAGGGTTAATTAGGTCACAGAATTATTTGACAAAACACTTAAGAGAGCGCTATGGCATAGTAAATGCTCAATAAATACTAGCTAAAGACATTTTAATCTAACATGGGGAAGAAGAAGAAGAAGAAGAAAAAAAGGAACCCATAGAAAGGCAAGATTGTTAGCTATAACTGGCTTTGCTGTTGGTGAAAATCAGAGAACCGCCCCAAAGCTCTGAGAGCCATGGTTTAGCAGAAGAGGTTAATGGTAACATTTTCCAAAAATCTAAGGAACTCTCTTTGGGAGATCTGATCCTCAAAGTTAAAGTCTGTTTTCAAGAAAGTGACATAATGTCTATTTTATTATTAATTCATTTCTGGCACAATCGATGAACACAAACTATGAAGAACAGAGAAACTAAAGAATTTGACTAAGAATGTAGAGTTCTTTGGGGATGCCGGGCAGAGATGGATGAAAATAAGGATTTGCTTGATAAGATAGGACAATACAAACTGGGGAAGAGAAATTCCAATCTTTGACATCCCACAGAAGAAAACCTTACAACCATCCTTATAAAGCTTCTTAATTAACAGGATCTGAGGCCTTTTCTTTCTGTCCATAAAGAACCTGAAAACTTTCTGGAAATTGATACCTAAACATTTTAGAGTGGATATAACAACATTCTTTTGACTGCATGGTAGAGCTTGAAGGAAATAAGTATAATGTCTCCAGAAATAAAAAAAAATAACTATCTGCTATTTATAAGAAGTGCAGTGCATCAAAAATATGAAACAAAAATGATGAGACAAATAATGACAGTTAAATACTAACTAAAATAAAATTGGTGTCGTTCATTAATGTCAGATAAAATGTTGTGGGAGACAAAAAAGGTTATTGGTGGTAATACATGAAAAACAATAGAAAATGAATCAAATACTAGAACAATTCTAAACTTTAGAAACAGTTTCAAAATACAAAAGTGAAAAAAAGGAACTTTAAGGAGAAAATGCCAAAACTGGAAATGAAGTAAAAGATTTCAGTGTCTCTCTTTTCTTTTCTTTTTGCTAGACCAGGAATTGAACTCAGGTCCTTGTGTTTGCCAGGCAAGCACTTATTCCACTTAGCTATCTCCCTAGCCCTTTTCTTTTCTTAATTGATTTAAAAACTTGCACTTTGGGAGGCTGAGGCAGAAGGGTCACAAGTTCAAGCCCACCCTGGGCAACTTCGTGACTTAATGAAATCCTGAAAACCTCAGAAAAAAAAAAAAAAAAAGCCTGAGGTTGTAGTTCAGTGAAGGCCATAGGTACCACAAAAACAAAACAGAACAAAACAACAATGAAAAGGCAAAAAAAGGAAAGGCTATGGAATGTTGGAACAACATCATAGTTAAACTTGCTTTAACAGACAAATGGGTAAAATCTCTTATTAATAATTAGAAAAATCTCATTTTTAAGCATACATGGGACATTTATAAAACTCAATTTTGTCCTTACCACAAAAACCTCAGCAAATTCTAAGACATGATGTCACACATAATGTGTTCTTTGATAGCAATATAATTCAGTTGGAATTATCAGTCCCCCCTCATTTCACTACATATATTGGAGAGGAAGGCATTTTAGTAACTCACTAGTTCAAAAAGAGATAATTTCCAAAGTTATTAATTAATTACAATGCTATGTATCATCCTGGCATGATGGCACATGGCTGTAATCCCAACGCTCTCGGAGGCTGAGGCAGAAAGACTGGAATTGAAGTCCAGCCTGGGCAGCCCAGTGACTTAGCAGACCCTGCTTCACAAAAGGGTGGGGAGGTAGCTGTGGGAAAGACCCTGTGTTCAATCCTCATTACTACTTAGTTCCCCCGAAAAGCCCCAAATCAGGCCAAACAGAAAACAACTGTGTATCAAAACACATCTGCAGTTATAGGAATACTCAGAGGAGCACTGATGGCTTTGACATACTGGTGTTAGTAGAGAAGAAAAGCCAAAGCATAAACAGCTAAGAGTCTCACAGAGGAACTCAGAAAGAAAAAGAGTAAGAGTGAGGAAAGGAGGAAGGAAGACAAAGATAGTAGGGGAAGATGGTGGGTTTGGGCTGTTTTCTTGAGGCAGAAGAACCTTCCACATGAACGTCTTCCTCTTAGTGGCCTGTGGTCTGCTCCCAAGGCCCTGGCTGAGGAGCCGCATTCTCTGGGCGGCAGCAGTGTGCGTGGTGGATTCACGCATCTGTGAGGGGGCTTGGCGATCTTGTTCAATGACTGGCTTTCCTTTTTCCCTACTTACTTCTTACTTATTTGCATATTTTGCTAGCGTGTGCTAGGTTATCAAGCTCTCTGGCTCTGTCTCTCTGGCTCTCTCTGTCTCTGTCTCTGTCTCTCTCTCCTCTCCCTCTTTCTTTCTTGGCACTGGTGATTGGACCCAGGGCCTTTGCACTCAGCTGTGCCCCCAGCCCTTTTGTATGTGTGTGTGTGTGTGTGTGTGTGTGTGTGTGTGTGTGTGTGTGATTTTTCATTTTGTCTGTTATATAGGAATTTTATTAAATGGACGTGGACATTCTATAGGTCAAGTAGTATTTTCTGAAGATAGCAATTATAGATTTTAAAGCTCAACAAAAAGTCAGTAGCATCAAAACCATTAATGATACTCTTCAGCAATGACATGATAAAATAATTCAGCTGTGTAGAAATATAGAACTCTAGGACTAGCTGGAAACTTGGAAACCATTCCTAATACCCTCATCTTATGAGAAAACCAGGCTCAAAGATGTTTGCGCAAACTTATACACCTAAAGTAGTAAAGCCAGACACCAAACCAATTTTTCCTAAAACAATTTTATTAATGATATTTCTACTGGCTTTCTATCAACTAAAAGTTAAGGTTTTAATTTTTTTTTTTTTTTTTTGTGGAACCAGGGTTTGAACTCATGATCTTGCACTTGCCCGGCAGGTACTTGTGCCACAGAGCTATCTCTCTGACCCCCAAAATTAAGGTTTTTTTCTAATGCTTCAGGCTGCTGTGACGTGGAATAGTGATTAGACACTACAGTGATCATTATTTTTAACTTTGAGGTAAAGTTTTATTTAGTTTTCTATGTGAGACTTGAACTTACAACCTTCCTGCCTCAGCCTCATGGAGTGCTGGATTACAGCTCTACACCACTTCTAGCTTAGATGGTCAAATCTTTGAGGCAGAAATTCTTTCTCAGTTTTGCTCTCTATAACATAGAAGCCAGGGCCTTGTGTAAAGTAGCCAGCTAATATCTGATGTCTGAAGTGGAACTAAGTTTGTGGATGGAGCTGCAGTAAAAAGCAGAGGAGGAACGGAAGAGGGAAGGCTGACATGGTTTTTGGCTGTTCCAAGAGTCATTCATGATGGGACACTAATGACCTTTGACCAAAGAAAAACTAATAGGTGAGCCACGTTTTTTTCTAGACAAACAAACAAACAAACAAACAAACATTTCTTAACCTTCTGAGAAAGAAACACTTTCCTTTAGCCCTTGGTTGATGGAACAATGTCTCTATTTCTTTTATTTTAAAAAGAAAATGATAAAAAATAAATCAGTTTCAAAGCAGGTTGGTAGGAGAGTTAGGAAAAAGGAAAAAAGATGCCTTCGTTTCTAAGTCCTGTTTGCGGTAGCAAAGGCGAGGAAAGGTTAGCGGTCGCTGGCTTGACAGTTGAATGCTCCCTGGCTTAAGTTCCTAATTCCCATTCTCTTTTACTGTGACACAGCATACACAGCATACATAGCACAAAAGGAATCATTTAAAATTGTACGACTCAGTGAGTACAGTTCATCAAATACATTCACAACATGATGCAACCGTTACCACTGTCCATTTCCAGAGCTATGTGATCATCCCAAATAGAAGCTCTGTCCCCATTACTTGGAAAGTGCCATATTGGTCAAGCTGCTGGTTGCCTCAGCTGTAAGTTGGGGAAATCGTACCATCTCCCGAACAGGGCATTGTCAGAACTCAATGACGTCATGCAGCAAAGCTGCTCAGCCCAGCACCCGGCCCTAGACTATGTTGCACATTGCACTCAATGCACTGCATTATGGGATGGAGCAGAGGAAAGGCAATTCACAGCACTTAGCAGGGCAGGGGATGCAGAACAGGTTCCTACTCAGCTCAAAGTGATTTGAACTCCTGATTACAGGGTGCTGGTGTTGGACGCCATTGAAGGGGTTTGACAAGAACTATCGCTGTTGGCAAGTAATCTTTCCAGGTTCGGAAAACATTCCTTCCATCACCAGCACTACCTCTGGCCTGCTGAGAGAAAGCACAGCTGACACTCCAGGAAGTAGGTACTTACTTTAGATCAGACAGGCAGGGGTAAAGATGGTTTCAGAAGCCAAACTTCTGAAGCACATTGCATAATATCAATATGACAGAACACAGAAAAGTAGGAGAGAAACCCGAGAACCCCCAAAGGCCCATGCACTGTCTAATTGAGAGTCAAGATGTGCAAACATTCAATACTGTCTTCTCTGCCCTGGCTACACGTGTGATGCAGGACGGTGTAGATAATTGCTTTTCATGGAGGAGAGAACATTCTCTTCCATTTGAGGGGATCATAGAAAATAACTCTTTGAAAATCATAATTCTTGGGGGAAAACTAGGACTTTGGAAAGACTCAAAATAGCTTGTGCTTGTTAACCTTGCCAGCCTCAGCCTGCTGATGTGTCAGGCGTGGGGAGCGGTGCTGCAGGAAGCTGCAGCGAGTCCTGAGATAAAGAACGTCCCAGTGACCTGCCCTGTGTCTGGCATAGGGATGTCATTCAGCAGATATTTGTTCTGAGAAAACAGAGATGCTATTGAGGGAGTTCTTTCCTAACTCCAGCCACGGCCCCCTCAACTCCGCTGGGAAGATTTGCAGGTGCCACATACACTGTGCAAAGTGACCCGGAGAACAACCTCTGGGGAGGATGTAGCCACTAGGACTGAGCACTTTATGGGAAGCACACTCTCCTGCTTTGCTCCGCACCCCTGGCTGCAGTTAGCTCATGCTGGCTTTCCATGTTTACTGCAGACACCAAGATTTGTCTCAGTGACATTTACACTGCAGCTGCAAGTTTCAGTCTCATGCCCAGAGATACGGGTCACTTGGGATAGAGGCAGTCACTGTCCACCCATGTGGAGCAATCAGATGCATCTCGTGCCAGGAGCGAGGGTGCTGCACTCTAGACCTGGCTACATATGAGCTCTGCAAACCCAGGGATCCCTGAGATCTCTGTAATCTCACCTCTTTGAACCTCAGATCATTTCCTGTGAAATAATGGGTTTATAATACATGGTTTCTCTGGCCCCCCTCTAGCTATAAAACACCATAGCCTATTTATGTATTCCGTTTATTTATTGCACTCATGGCTTTGCAATATCACTCCTGAGTGAAAATGTAAGCACCCATACATGTGTTCAGTCACACACACACACACACACACACACACACGCACGCACATGCACACACACACACACACACACACACCCCTACACACACCCATCCCAGTTCCAGCATTTTTACTGGAGAAAGCAGCACGCACACCGGAGGCCCCAGTGAATAGAGATTTACTCACCGCCTTCAGAGGGACATAGCCCAGCAGCCTCTGGACAACCTCCTCATCCTCCTTGTGAGTCGGTGCTTCTGCTGCCAGATGAGGTCGAGATGGTGCAATCTGATTCCCACCCCCTAGAGCCTCTGCTGCGGCGGCTGCAGCCTTTCTACCATGGATGCTGACTGCATCCACACAGGAACGCTGAGCACAGCACATTTCTGAGCTTTGGGAGGCAGGCGGGATTGCTGCAGAGGAGAATGGGTTTCCATTCCTGACACGGCTAGTTCCACCCGTTGAGTGTTCGTGTTGGGGGAAAATTGTCTTTAAAACATTGCCACCTGCAAAGGGGCGGATTTGAGAAACCTTGGCATTTGCCAAGAGCAAACCCTCTTTGTGCAATCATATTTAATCATCTGGGATTGTGAGCTTGCTTCCTATTTCAGACCTATCCACTGAGGTGACATTTGTTAAGTGTTTGTTGATGGCAAGGGTGACAGGGTCTTTAAAGCATCTAAAGGCAAATGCCTGGCTTTTTCCTTCAGGAGTGATGTTTCTGTGGGCTTAACAGTTTTCAGGGTGACATGGTTCAGCCCAGTGGCGTGAGCTGTGCCTTGTAGCCCTGCTGGCCTTCCCAGAATAATCTACTGGGAACAGAACGGGGCAGAGCCCAAGACCCATTTGCTATGGGACTGGAGTTCGCTTTTTAATTTCCACAGATGCCATCCTGAATTGCTCACGTAGGCTTGGGGTGCCAGTTGCATTGGTGACCAGTCTTCACTGCCACATAATCTTATAGCTGATGATGTCTGGAGAATTTTTTTTATTTGCCATCCTGAGTTTCAGTTTTCTCATCTGCAAAATAATTCACTTGCAGGGTGACTGTGAAGAATCCTTTAGATGTCTATGATAGTGGTCTGTCCATCTTTTTAAATATGGTCTCCATCTACCAAACTTTGTACCACACATGCATGTTTATATATTTGTGAGTTATGCGGGGCAAGTATGTGATAAGTTAATATCTCAAGTTATAATATTCAATTAGGGTCAGGTTTATTATTAATGATGTTAAATAATATCTCAAGTCATGGTGATAATTCCAAAACGTTTTGACCAACTTGGCATTGGATGTGAACGGGTGCTCCCCGCTTTGTTCTGGAATTGTGGGTGTAAAGAGTGAGCGTGCCAGCTCTGCTTTCTCTAGCTGTTATTACTATCCTCTTCCATTTGGAATTTCCTACAGGAAGCTTGCAAGTGCAGCATCATCCCCTTCATGAGGCATTACTTTAATTAAAACCAGATCTCATGTTCTGGAACTCCACGGACTTGGAACTCTTGTTTTTCCCTGGGAGGCTGTGTTTCCTGTGAGTGGCGTGCATGAGTAAAAACTGCATTTTGTCAACTCATATATTAAACATTAACAGAGATTTGTTTTTTTCCTGGCTATTTAAGATAATCTAGAGACTCCGATATTTTTTTTTTCTGTCACTTCCCAAAGTAGCTGCCTCCACCCTTTTGGAAACACTGATTTCATAGCCCTAAGTGTGCCTTGCAAACTACAAACACCTGACTAAGCCTAAGAAAGGCTGCTGATTCAGAGAATTTGCTCCCCCCATAGCTCAAAGGAAATCTGAAGACTTGTAAAATGAGGATCCATCTCAGGGTGCTCATAAGAACAGGTCAGGTTTTTCCTAGTTTGTGATTGCAGTCCCAGATGGATCCCATTCTGTGGTCATCTCTTGACTTTGTAGACTCCAGCAAGAACCCTGCATGACTGTTAGGAATGTCTTGAACATAGATTCCAGTTCCTCATTCTCTGAGTTGGAGGCCCAAGAAGGAGCAGAAGAAGGAGCCGGAGGAAAGGAGGAGCAGGAGGAAGAGGAAGAAGAGGGGAGAGGTGGTGGAGGAGGAGGAGGAAGAGAAGAAGAAGAGGAGGAGGAAGAGAAGATGATGATGGTGATGATGATGATGATGATGATGATGATAATAATAATAATAATACCACCAGCAACAAGAACAAGAAGAAGAACAAGAAGAACAACAAAAAGAAGAGGTCTCCTTTGGGCTTGGAGCCGAGTAACAGGTGCTCCTCTTCTGTCCTATTCTTCATGAAGCTAACTTCACCCCAGAAAGACTCACCCTATCCAAGACAGTGGAGACTGCTTCTGGGCAGAAGCTTTTCTCACCTGCTCGGGGAGAGATCCTGGAAACAATCACAGAGACACTCAGCTCTGTTCTAGAGAACCCTGCAGATTATAAATGGTGAGAGTGGAAGGTGCTTTAGCACTGCAGTCTCAGAAGTACTTCTGAGTGGCACAGGCTGGCACTACTGGGACAAGTGGAATACACAGAAGTCCTCTGGACCCCCAGAGCTTCAGCTCTTCCACAGCAGCGAGATCATAGGGTTCTAATAGGAAATCTGCGGGATCTGCTGATCAGGTGCTGAGCTGCAAAAGTTGTGCTCATGGCTTACGATCAGGTGACTTCAGGAGAGAGACGAAATGTTTGCAAGTTCTAACTTAAGCCATACTTCCCAGGGCGAGCCTATGTCACTTACCCTCACTGACATGCAAAGGGTAGGTCAGAGATGTCGAGTCACTGTGCCCTGCAGATTTCCTCAGGCAGGGAGAAACTCAAGGACCCAGGTTTTCTCCTGGACAAAACAAGAGTCCCTAAAGAGCTCTTGGACATTTTTCTGAGTGATTCTCTCTGGGGTGAATTTGGCTTCAGGGAGAATAATAAACTAGAAGAAATTCAAGGTGTACATGTTATCCAGTTCCAGAAGGAGACCCATCATGCCAAGAGACCATTTTGAACATTTATTCATTGAAAAAAAATTAGCAGGTAGGGCCTCCTTTCATAGCATATTTTCTCAAGGATGCAGGGCTGTAGTCACAGGACTGTGAAGTATGGCCATGTCACCAAACTCTTTATGCAATCAAGTCACTTGTGGGAGTGTTGATGAAGACACTGGTGCTACATTTCCTTCTCCTTTCCATGGCGTAATCCTGATGTGATAATGAGCCAGCTTTGGACATGGAGATGATGATACGTCTCTACGAGATGATTGACTGGTGCTTGGGTTCCTGAGTGAATCTGTGGAGCAGGGCTGTGGCCCCTGCCCCATCCAAATCCACACAACTGTAGTAGGCGCTGTGGTGGGCTGCCCAGATGCCCCTGTAGTTTTGAGCTTTTCACTCTCCCAGCTGCCGTGAGCAGGGCTTGTGTTTAAGCTCTTTAGGAATTGCTCATTTCCTAAGGGAGCTGCCTCACCCCAAGTCTTTCATCTTCCTCCAGAGATGCCACCAATAATTAGTAATTGCTGAGCAAAAAGGCCTGGCTCCCCTGCCTCAATTTGGGACACCTCTAAAAGGACTTTGGAGCTCCCTGTTCTGCAATTTCTGCTGCAACTGCAATGACCCTTTGTCCCAATTTTGCTTGGAGAATATCCCTCAGTAGACTTTCCCATAAAAATCTCCTTATCCATCCATTTCCTGAAGAATCCAGGCCATTGTGTCAGCTACACGAACATGAGGGGGGAAACCATATTCATTTCTTAAGTCTCTGCAGTGTTGTGCTAATTTGTTATAGTGGTAGCTCTATGGTGTAGTGAGAAACAACCTGGCCTATGAATCAGGGGATTTGAATCTTAGTTCTGTTTCTTCTAGGGATTAATTTTTTAGACCCTAAACTTCCCCTCTCCAGTCTCTCATCTTAGCTATGAAATGAAAACGTTGGACTAGTTCCTATACAAGGTCTCGTCCAACTTTAATAGTTTGCTGTTATCCTTGTTCTAAAAACTATCTCTTTGTGAAGACTAGTGATATTGAGGAGTAGTAATATTAGTTGAAAATTTCCACCCAGGCAAAAGATTTGGAATGTGACCCTACCCACTGACCTCTCTTTTGCTTCTCCTCATCCCATCTCTTTCCCTTCTGCCCCCACCACCTGTTCTCCATCTCTCTCAGATGCACCGCATTCGGCAGCCAGAGAGGAGGTCCAGAAAACCTCAGTCATTTCTTTGAGCTCAGCTGCTGCTGTATGCCTCCAGCTGAAATTCCATCTGGAGCTAATGCTGTGGGCCAACTCCTCCTGTGAAAGCCGTCTTTTTTCCATTGCAGCTCTCAGCCTTGCACCCCAGGGGTGGCTTGGGCAGAATTGGCCACTGAGGACAAACATTATATATTTTCTTTCTCAAGCTGGAACTTCTTTGGAATCAAAATGCACTTGATGTCTCTGTCTAGGAAATTGATCCTGTGCTTGGTACTGTTCCCAGCTGGAAGGACCCAGCCCTGCCCTCATGGCTCTTACATATAAATCTAGGGATTGTCCCTTGAACAGCCAGATTATGGTTAATTTTTACTTTATGGTGCTTTGCAGTTTATGTGCACATGTGTTTATTTTTCTGGTATTCTTATTGTTTTCATTGTACAGATAAAGAACGAGGAGATAAAATGGCTATCCTAAGGTCATATCATAGTGGGTAGAGCTAGAATGGGAACCCTTTGTCTTTAACCTCAAAACCTGCATTTTTGCTTGGGTTGTAACTTGGTGGTACAGTGCTTGCCTGAAATGTGCTCTGGGCTTGACTACCGTGCCATAAAGCAAAAGCAAACAAATAAGACACCATGCCATTTTTTTCCTTCCCCTTTTGTTAGCCTAATAAACTTTTTAACACCCACATCTAGATTGTCCAGGAAGTCTCTGGGCTCCCAGGAAACTTGGTTCAATCTTAGGCTACTAATTCCCAAAATACCTCTCCTGCCTCTAACTAGATCAGAAAGGCTTTGAGAATGGAGCCTGAGTCTGGGGTACTGTTGAAGACACTGAGGAGCTGCTTGGGACCCCCGAGCAATCTTTCCTGCTTTATGGCTGCTCAAGTGCCCTCCTCCAATGGTGGCATCACTTCCATTCCATGCCTGTCAGGTTGCAGTTGGAGTCCCACACTGATCTCAATTCACTCTGCTTTTTCAGAGACCCCTTTTGGATCCCCTTCCAAGACTGGGCTTGGGGAGTGAATTGTGGAAGAGAACCAACGTGAGAGAGCTGTGCTTGAAAAAGGGCAAGGAAGAGTGATCAAGAGGGAAATGAAGATATGAAAAGAGGGTCTTTGGGATATGAGTGGCTGCTTGGCTGATAGCTTTTGAAGCTTCAAGGGCTGCTTTTCTGTGCTTTCCAGGAGCTGGTGTGGGTAGTGGGAGTAAAGGTGAAGGCAGAATTTAATGTGTTCTGTTCAAGTTTTGAAACATAAGCACCTGAGGTCCAGGGCAGAGTATAGCCATGACCTTGAAGCTAAGCCAAAAGCAGCCTGGGCTCATTCTTGCTGCCCGCAGGTCTTAGGAGCCAGGCTGTGGCACTTCAGCACCGAAGACAGCGCCCAGGGATGCCCTCAGAGGCTGGCTGAGCTGGGACCTCTGCCGGTGGCTGTGTAGATGGGGTAGTGCTGTCCTTGACGGGCTGAGCTGAGCAAGGGAACATGAGGCCTTAAGCAAGGCCTAGTATGCAGAGTTCTCACTCAGATTCCTCTGGATTTTCCTGCAGGTTCACAACCATTTCCTTTTAAAACCTATTTTCCCCACTGACTGAGGCATTCGTCCATCTCTTTCTGCCCTATTCTATCAGAAAGGAGATGAAATTCTGTGGTATCTCTAAGCTCAACTACTCTTATTCTTTCAGGTCTGAGTGTTCTCTCCATGGACATGGTTTTCTGATTTTCACACAAGAATTGGCTAGGTGGCTTGGATTTTCAGAGAAAACATGCAGGGATCCTGAACAATAATTGGCAGAGAGTAGGAAATACACACATATCCAGGATATTTTGTAGATATGATGTCTTAGCTCAACAGGATGTTCCTACTCAGTAGTGGGAATTTCAAGGTTAATTTCTGAGTGAAGGCAGACCGTGAGCTCCAAAATCTCCAAGGCCTCAAGTATGACTCAATTTCTGCAATAAAGACACTCTGATATTGTCCCTCTATGAAAAGCCATCCTGGGTATAATGTTAATTCCTCACCAACTGTGTAACCCTGAGCAGCTTATTTAATGTCCTCAAGCCCTGATTTTCTAAACCATTAATGGGGTTAACAAATATCAGACTATGTAAATATTAATGGAATCATTGATGGGAAATTACGTTGTTGACTGTAGAGTAAGACCCAAGAACTAAAAATAGTCATCCCTATGTGGGTATTGATGGGAAGGAATTGGCATTTCTGGTTTCTTGATCACCATGGGCTATGGAGGTGTCAGCTCACGCCCATCATGCACTGCTCACATCGTGATGCCAGGCCAGTTCAAAGGGAAACTTGTCATTCTGCTTCGAGTTGGCTGTTGCCTGTGAACTTGGCTTTGGGTCCTTCTGTATCTGAAAAAAAGTATATCTTTTTTCCCTTTACTTAATAAGCTTGGGATGCTCACTTTGACATCCTTGGTTTATCAGGCAGTCACAGTGCTACTGGAAACAGCTGGTGACACATCCTCCCCACCATTATTCCCCCCTGGCAGTGAGACATCTCGATTGAAGTTTGCAGAAGCCTGTGGGTTTGTTGGTGCTCATAATCACCCACGTGCTTCCACCCTCCACTGCTCTCATGTCACTTTCACTCATCACTAGCCACGGTGGAGTGATTGACCTTCCTTTACAGCTTCCAGGAAAGACAGCTTTGTATGGCCTCTAAGGGAGGGCACGTCTTACCATAGCTCAGTGTAGACAATACAATTTCTGCTTACACCTGGTGATCAGAGTACACAGTGAAAGGTTAAAGTTTAAAAATTCATTACATTAAAATATATATTGCTCTGAATCTTCCTCAAAGTCCTCCCCTTTGCTTCAAACAAACTTTCCCATAAAAGGTAAACATTTTGAGTTGATTCAGGACATGGAAATAGCCATGGCAGCATAACTAAAGTCACTCACAAAAGAGGCCTTCTAGAATTGCTCCAGAAAGTGATGGGACTAGGCCATTTGTCAGTGACATAAGACAAACTTGATCTGTTGCTGAGCCCCACATGTAGTACCCCAAAATAATCTCTTGAGTTACTTACATCAACACTGTTTTCACCCACTCCTGCCATTCTTAGCCACATGTATGAGATGAGAGTAGGTAGCAGTAGTTAGAAGATATAGTCTGCTTATTTGTTATTCTATTGTATTAAATATTCAGATTTTTTTAATACTGAAAATTGAACTCAGGACTTGTGCTTACTAGTGAGGTGCTCATGTCGCTAAGCTATATCCCCAACCTGAGCTTTGTTCTTGTACAGAGCTTCATTTGACCATCTGTGTTGCTTGTTTTAGAAGGAATGATGTCTTATAGCAACATAGAATAGGGATCCTACCACAGAAAGAGATCTTTGTCAGGTAGGAAGAAACATTTGTTCCTTGGTAGCTAGTTTTGGGGTTCCAGATTCTATTCAAAAGGGATCCTTGGGGCCACACTGTTAGTCTCCCTCTGAAGTGTATGTTACGTGGCTGACATTTCCACCCTTCTGTCTAAGTCTCTCTCACTGGTGTTCATCACCTAGGCAATCATCTCCTCCCTTGGCTCTGTATAGGGGCAGAATGTGGAGGAGTCCTGGGTGAGGCTGCAGGATTTTCCATTCTTAGGTAGATAACTGATGTGCTATGACATGGGAATTGGAAAAGAAATGCCAGATAATAGGGACTGAAGGGGCAAGAAGGTACAAGGAGGAAAATTTCACTCTCCCTCCAGATTCCATGATGTCTGGCCAAGACATCATGTTGAGCAATTTCCAGGTGCAAAAGTTTGGAAAAGGCCACTGAGACACTTTGCCTGTCCTTGGAGTAAGAGGAGCTCATCATCTAATTAAAAGATGATGTAAACAAGCAAAAATGGCTTTTAGATACAAGTCTAGCAGAATGGATTATGAATGATTGTTTTGGACAATACTAGAAGAGTTTATCACAATAAAATAGGTCATGACTTTTTTTTAAGAATTTAGATGAATTCTATAGGTACATAGTAATATATAGAGGAGAAAGGACATTTAAGGCCGTAATAGAGTATGGCTTAGGTAGGACTTGGGGATAATTCCACTGCCATCATGGTCCCTGTTATTATTATTGAGCATCTACTATAACCAGTGCTGAGCTCTTGGCTAGAGTCTCTTGTTCTTCACAACTTTGAGATATTACTCTCCACTTTGTAATAAACAGAGTGAAGTTGCCCAGAATTGTTTGCAGTGCTTTTTTGTTTGTTTGTTGAGTATTTTTATGTATTTATTTATTTGGTATAGGGTCTCACTACACAGTTAGGACTTGTGGTGATCCTTTTATCTCAGCCTACTCAGTGCTGAGATTACAAGTGTGTGCTACCATGCCGTATTTTGGTGGCTGGCACAGTGACACAGCATGTGGTACCTGAGATCCAACCTAGGTCCTTGTGCTTGCCAGGGAGGCAAGCACTTAGACCACTGAGCTATCTCCTAAGCCCCTGTAATACTGTTAATGACATTTAATTCACACAGAATAAGATTCAACCATTCAGTGGGTGTTTTAGTATATTCACTATGCTGTACAACCATTACCACCCTTAATTTTAGAGTACTTTCATAGCCCCCAAATCCCAAGTTTGATAACCTCATTTCCCTGAGCCCTTTGCATACAGGTTTGGACTCAAACTTGTACAGCCCTGAAGGATTTCTTAGGAGAGACTCTCACAGAACCTGAATATTAGACTATCACTCAGCTTTCCAATGTCCACCAACTTCGAAACTGATTCCAATGAGACAGGAAAGTAAATAATATGTGGATGAATTCCTGGAAAGATGGCCATGTCTCTTGGGCTTAATTCTTGAATATACTGACTGTACTGCCCTCCTAGTACAGTTTCTCTCTTGCATACTTATATGCTGTCCAGGACCACTTCAGATAAAATTTTCTCTGCAGTTTGGGCTGAGAACTGGCTCATACATGACTAACCCTTCAGACAGGACACTGAGTACTAAACCACAGGCAGGCTGCAAACCCCAGAGCCCTTTCCCCTTTCATTGTGGAGCGTTTCAGGTAGGCTGACAGTTATAGCCTCATCAGAGACCTCCCTTCAGGTCCCTCTGTACTGAGAACTAGTCAATAGGACTGAAAACACAGTTCCTAAGTACAAAAACTTGAGAAATGTGAGATGTGGGGTTCAAAACTATATGTAAAAATGTTCCGAATGAGCCATTAGAATGCTGAAGCGTAAAACAAAGACTAAGAATCTGGTACCTTATTGTAAGTAAAAGCTCTGAGAGAGATAACATTAAAGAACTTGTCTCAATCACATAGCCAATCAGTGGCAGAAGAGCTGAGGACTAAACTCAAGTCTGCCAACTTCCCGAGGGCATTCTGCTCCTTTCTGCCAGCTCTAAGGCAAGTCGAGCCATGGCTTGCCGTTGTCCATTTGGGCAGATGGGACAAAATCACATAAAGTAGGTGGCTTCTAAACAACAGACAGATTTCTCTTGGTTCTAGTGGTTGAGAAGTTCAAGATGTCAGCAGATTTCACGTCTGGTCATGCTGCCTTGTCAACAGATTCACTTTCTGGTTCATAAATGGCACCTTCTTGCATGTCCTCTCATGGTGGCAGTGTGGGAGGAAACTGTCTTTTATAAGGACACTTCCCATTCATGAGATTGCACCCCCTTACCACATCACTTGCAAATACTCTGACTCCTAATGTCGCCACTCTGAGGGTTAGATTTTGGTGGGTCACAAACATTCGATCATAGCATAGAATGAAAGTCAAAGACTCAACAAAGTGAGTAAGAAACACCTTTCTGTTTAAGCATCTCATGGGGACATGGAGAACACTCATTTGGCATCAGGAGAGGGAGTAGCTGTGAAAAAGAGCCACACATTCTATCTTTCTGTTTTCTCTGGGTTTTTGTTTGCTCCTTGGAATGATGGCTGTCAGGCAGGGGACAAGGCTTAGAGCTGTAATGTCCTCACATTTGTAATAGTCCCCAAATTATGCAGCCTGTTTCTTAATCTTTAAATTCGATGAGGCAAAGCAAGTCCTGCAGGATCATTCTCACTTAGATGTGACCATGCGAGGCGTGTGCACTGGAGTTCAAGAACCTGAAAGAGGTCACCAGCCTCACTCCCAGCCTCACTCCACAGAGAATTGTCCCCACATCTTCTCTGGTCTCCTGCAAAGCTCCCCTGGAGAAGAATGAGATCATGTCTGAAAAGTGAACTCAACTTCTTGGGGCAAGAAGCTAAATAATTCTGAAGCTTACAAGTGCCATTATCTGTCTCCAACTTCTAATCCTGATTCAAGGGCCAGATTGAGTCTGTCTTTTAAAAGAACTGGTCAGCTCTTGAATCAAAGAGCTGAATCCTCTTATTTTCCTCTTCTGGGTTTTCAAATGGTGACAAGAGCCCTGAATGCCATAGCAACGGGAGCTATGGAAATCTTAACCCTGAATCGTGGGGTAAAGAGGACCTCATGGAGTGGGCATCCTCAGAGGAGAAGAAAGTCATTCGCCTGAAGATTCTTTCTTTTTCCATCCTGATATTGCCCACTGTAGCCAGGATTTTAGGGTTCTAGCATTGAATGACAGCTCTAATTCTGGGCTGGTTGTGTGATACTTGGTAAGCTATGGAAATTTTCTGAGTCCCTGTCATAGGCTTTTTGTGTAGATCAGACAGAAGACAAATATTTAGATGTGCTTGGGATATAGTAGATGCTCAACAAATGAAGTGCATTGTGACCTTTTTTACTTTCTTATTTTTTATGTATTTAGTACAGGGTCTACAGGGTCTCACTACACAGATCAGATTGCAAGTGATGGTCCTGTTTTCAGCCTCCCAAGTGCTGGGCTACAGGCGTGCCACCATGCTCAGTCTCAATTGCTGTCTCAGCATGCCCTGGGGGCTGGGCCAGCACTGCATGCCAGGGATCAAACCCCAGTCTCTGTGTCTGCCTAAGCAGGCACTTTAACTGGCTGAGCTATTTGCCTGGTCCTTGTGACCTGTTTTAAGCATTAGGTTTCTTATCTCTTTATCCAAGTTCACCACTGACAACTTCTTTTAAGGATGGTGTTCATCCATTTGGAAGAGTCCAAGGGAGAACAGTGCCCCTATCTTATGCTATCTTAGATCCGGGAAGACTCAGAGAAAAATCTCGTGTGTGGCTCTTCTTAACTCAAGGGGTGATGATGTGAGGGGAAGGGAGATTGTAGGCGGAGTTAGGAATCAGAGAGCCGGGATGCCCAGAGGCCAGGCCCACAGGAAGACCTCGAGCAGATCATTTCCCTTCGCTAGCTTCAAACTTCTGCTCTGTCTCGAGAGCTAACAAGGTCCACAGCTCTTGGCAAAAAGCATGCAATAGAGTTTACACAAGGTTGCCCTCCTCTGCCAAGGAGCTTGGTAGTCAGCTCCCCAAGGACTGAAATCCCTCAGGGAGGGCCTCACCCAGGAGTTACCCAAGTAGGGGGCTGGTCTGCTAGGCTGTGCAATCACTGCATAGCCATTACATGGGAAGGCTGGGAAGGAAGGATCTGCACAGAGAAGAGATTGGAACACGCAGGCTTGAAGGCCACGGTAGAGCTGCCAACTTCTGGTGCTTTTTAAGAACCAGACCACTGGCCACCTTCCCACAGAGTCTCTGCCTCTATAGAGTGACAGATGTCCCCTAGGGAAGCTCATTGTAACCTCTTTGGAAGGTGACTCACGGTGTCCCCAAGTCTGACTCCTCAAAACAATAATGTTGGACTCTCTTCCCTCTAGTGCAGTCCCGGGTGGGAGATGCCATGGGGGGTTTGGAGTACTAGTGGGGAGTAGCTGGGGGCATCAGGATGGGGGTCTTTCGGCCGGCTCAGGGGAAAGTCAGAGCTCATGGCTGCACCCAAGTTCTGCTTATGTCTTTCCGGTGAAGAAAAGCCTGGATGGAGAGAGAATTCTGCAGGGACCAGGTATGACATAGGGAGGAAACTGCTCTCACTCTTCAGTGTACTATTATTTTGATAAATATTTACTCCTTCCTGCGGTGCTTTGGGTGCTCGTTCAGATCGGAGTACAAAGCACACGAAATCCACATCTTCGGAAAGCGTGTGCTCCGGCTCAGAGACAGGCAATAAAAGTAGATGCGAATAGCACGAGTTAATTATGAGGTGGTGAGGCCGCGGGGGGCCCGGCAGGGTTGTGACCGTGGGGTTTTAGTGGGAGAGGTGGTTGTAATTAAATTGGTGACTTTGGAAGCAGGAAGTGAAAGCCCTTTGCTGGCCAGGGAGAGAGCCTAGCCCTTGTTTAGAATATAGCTACACATTAATATTCACAAAATACCCTTTAATGATGCTATTCATTAGTGCCACTTGTTTGTTAATAATTAATAAATGAACTACCCTCTGCCCGTGTAGTTTTCTTCGCTTTCCTACCAGCATATGCAATTGCATGTCTCCACGGCTTTCCAACTTTTTTTCTCTTCTTTGTCTTCCTCTTCGTGTGGTGTTCCTGTTTCTCTCCTCATTTTTTCTTTTTTTTTTTTATTACCCTTTGATATTTTTCCCCCAAGGGCCCCTCCCCCTCTACTCCTCCTTCCCCCCCTCTCCTCCTCCGCCCCCTCCCCTCCCTGCATCCAGCACCCCCAGCCTTGCTCCGCTGCTGCAGTGTCCCCTCCCCCGCGAGTCCTGTCAGTTTCAGTTCGCTGCGGGCAAACCGTGCGGAACAGCAGCCCCGAGACCAGGGCGCAGCCGCGCATCCTGCTGTCCCAACTCGGCCTGGCTCTTCCCCAGCTGCCGGCATCTTCAGCTCTCTTTCCCCTAAGTGGGCCGGATGCTGGGGAAATGCTGCGAGCGGAGGCTGCAGGCTCACATCCGCTTTCTGCTGAACTGGACAACCTCGAGGACAGTCACCCAGCTGCGTGCCTCTGCTTCCTCTAATTAGGGATAAAGGCAGTAATAACGTTGATCAGCACACCAGCTCAGGTTTCATGTGAGAGTTGAATAAAAGTGTGTTTCAGGGGCGCTTTGGACTGTATCATAATAAAACTCAGGGTATGATTCTGGATGCCCGGCAGGAGATCTTCGGCTTGGTTCTGAGGGCCCAACAGAGGCGCCCTGGGGCTGCAGGAATTTGTGCTTTCATTTGGGAAGAGATGTAGGTATGCCAGGCACGTAGCAGCCTGCAGACTGTGATCAATCTCAGCTCTATGCTGGCCTGAGGATTAGTGACAACCCTTGCTCTGCGTTAGGCTAGACTCATCTACATGTAACTGATCAGAATATGCAAATGTTCTTATTAAGGATTGGACGGGAAAGACACAATTCAAGGGCATGAGATAGAGCTAGGGTTTCCTGAGCAGAATCTGGTGGCCTGACCTGCCAGGTAGCAGCAGCTGGCACCAGGGATGCCGAGCCCAGACTGATAAGTGTCGAAGGGCTGGGGTACAGCTGGGAGGCTCCGGAGGATGGCTGGAGGCATACTTCATTGATGATCATTACGGATATTGCTGTTTCTCCAGACTCCTTGGTGAACAGAGCATATTTTTACCTTCTGCGGAGGCAGAACAATTTTTTTCTTAGCATATTTGTCATTTATATTTGTTTCTGTATTCATTCTCCATAGCTTTGTGAGGTTTTTTTTTTTGAATTGATTTTTGGGCTGCTATTATCTTATAAACAACACCTTTTTTGGCCTGCTGGAATAGTTTTTCTCATTTATGGTTCATCTTAACTTTGTTTATAATATATATTTCACAACACTATCGGGCATAATTGGTATACAATGAACTACATATTGAAGGCGTCCAATTTTATGAGTTTGGGAATATATGCACACACTGATGAAAACATTATCATGTTCAAAGTGACAGACACTCTTATCTCCCTCCAAAGAGTCTCTGGACATCTTGGGAACCTTTCTCTCGTTCCATCCTCATTCCCAGACAACCTACATCTCCTTTTGGCCATCATAGGTTAGCTTATGCTTTCTAAAATTTCATACGTGGAATTAGTGTGTATGGTTCTTAAATCTGATCCCTCTCCCTAAGGAAAATGTTTCTGTTTGTTTGTTTGTTTGTTTTTGCACGTATTAAGAGTGCTCTTTGTTACAGAGCAGAGCTCTGCCGCATGGATACGCTGCAGTGTATCCCTTTGCCGATGGAGGGACAGATGGGTTGTTTTCAGTGACTGGCTATGAAAGACTGAGCTGCTGTGAAGTCTCTGGTTATCAAGCAGAATTGTGACATAGATAAAAGTGTGTTTCAGACTCAGGGAGGACACGGCCACGGGGAGGACAAGCCCAGGGTCTGGATGGCAAGCAGTGACTGGCAACAGGAGAGGGAAACTGAAGCCTTTGGAGTTCA
Organism: Capromys pilorides; assembly: GCA_004027915.1. Classification (NCBI taxonomy): domain Eukaryota; kingdom Metazoa; phylum Chordata; class Mammalia; order Rodentia; family Capromyidae; genus Capromys; species Capromys pilorides. The sequence continues at coordinate 13,630 of PVKN010001055.1, read as the reverse complement.
TGCTTAGGACCTGGTTTTATTCAAGACACAAGGGACAGCCAGGACAATTTTCTTTTAAGGGATGAGAGATGCCATAAGAATTCCAACCTTGTTCAGATTAATATTCCTATTCCCTTGTCCTGTATCTGCTGAATGACCTGATCGGTGTTTTTTTTTTTTTCCAGTGGCGCTGGAAATTGAAGCTAGGGCCACACCTGTGCTGAGCATGCGCTTTACGGCTGAGCTACAGCCCCAGCCCAAGGGGCTGCAGCTTTTAACACTTGGATTCAGAAACACTTACCTAAGCTTGGTGGCAGAGGCCTAGTGTTTTGGAGAAAGGAAGCTCCTCTGGCTCTCACATTTTCTCCTATTTGTATAACTGCATAAATATGTATTATCACAAGCTGTCCCTTGCCTCCGTGTCCTTTGTGCAGAGGAACTTCTGTGTTCTAACAGGTTTGGAAAAGGTGAGCATAGATTCTGGTAAATAAACCCTAGTTTCTCATTAACTTCTATGAAAGTTGGGGATATGTTACTGTAAAAAAACACTACCTTATGAAAGCAAAATGGCACTTTATCAAAGTCACCATATGATAATCTGAAGAGCTCCAGGAGAGTCACATTCCTGGGACAGGCATGTAGGGTTGGGTGGTCAGCCTTCCTGTGTTAAGGGACACTGCCAGCTAGAGATAACCAGACAAACAAACATCACTATTACATTCTCATCTTTGCCATTGGGTGAACCCAAGTAGAAGCCAGAGATCATGTGAAGTCTCCGTATGGTTCATACCAGCAGACACTGTGGTGCATCGGGTGGGAATATATACCTGGGATGTGGGAGACTCGACGGTCATTACATCTGCATCCTCTGCCATGCTGACCCATTCTCTCCTTCACCTTACTTTGAGCTCATCCTTGATCTCGGGCTTCTGCATGGGTTTGGCTAGCAGGAAGAACCACGAAGAGGATGGTAGGGTATTTATTCTCCTGGCTCCTTTTTTGCTGGTTGCTGCAGCCAGTATCAAATGATTAAAGGCTACATCCCCTATTGGGAAGTACTCCCCACTCTCCCATTCAGCTATTTCTCCAAGGCAACCCATCACCTTCCCTTGTCCCTTTGTCCAAGGGTGATACTAATGTTGGCACTTCTTATTTCTTTCAGTAGTGCTGATAGCTTTGTGCATAGACGCTTGTGATCTCTCCTCCATTACAGTTTGCATTTCTCTCTTGGACTCTGACTGAAGAGAGGCCAGGTCCTTCCTTGCCACTGAGGCAGGCCAGACCATATTTCAGGGTAGGATTTGTGGTTATAATTTATTCTAGCAGTGTACAAGCTAAAAGGAACATCAGTTATATTGTGACTACACTGACTAAAGATCATAGCGTAGTAAAAGTGGGTCACTGGCTTCAGACTTGTTCTAATTTCTCCTTTAACAGGTGGCTCCATCTCTAATTCCCAGTCCACTTTCCTTAATTAGGCTGCTAAAATGTTCTTTGTTATAGAATTTTTGTTCTTTTCAGAGCCCATCAACTTGTTCAACACCCCATATGAGGTTGTCCCAGCATTCCTTGCCTGAGCAAGGTATTTTCTGGGGTTCCTGGTAGAAAAGTTTCCTGGTAAAGCTGCATAGCAAATGAAATTTCCTTGTGATTTCTGGATTTCCTCAACTGATGGAGGGATTGGGAAAGGGCAGACATTGCATTAATATTAGAGGAGTCGTATTTCCTTTGGAGGTTAGGCGCCTAAAGACACACCAAATACAACACTAATCATAAAAATGTCAAAGACGTTTGAACATGAAAATGAATGTAAGCCAGGAGTAAGTTTATTTATTCAAAGGATACTTACTGACTACATACTAGGTGCTGGTTCTGTTGTAGGTACCTGGGAAAGAATTGTGCCTGTGAACCATTTTCAGCCTCATGATATTTCTATTGGGTTGATATTAACAGGTATAATTAGGTATCATTGTCTTATTAGTGTATTTGTAAATCTGCTAGCTAATTAACTAATTAACTACATTAATGACTGTTCAGCACACAGAATGGGGATTTATTTGGTCTGGTGAGGTCCCTTGGAGACAGGTCACCCTAGAGCATCCAAGGATGATGTTAGCATTGTTGGTCTGTTGGCAGAGACAATGGAGAGCTCTGTCATATGCCACACCTGCAGTGCAGTTGCTGCCAGGAAAATTGCATCCTGTATGATGGCTACAAGGACAGGATATGATGGAGAAGTGGGTCTGTGGAGCCTGGCTCGGTGCTCACCATCTGTGATGATGGGGTTGCAACAGACCCGCTCTATGCCTTCGCCCACTGCCTGCCCAGTGAAACATCTGGATATGTGCTCAGTTCTCTGCGACTTAGTTATTTTTGTGCATTCTTTCCAACAGATGTGTGCACCTGGTGACTCCTGAAGCAATCAGCGTTCATCAAAGGCGTACAATATGTTAGGTGACGCTGTGCTGACCCTCAACATAGGAGCTATTATCCAAGTCTTACAGCTGAGTGAAGGGATGTACAGAGAATGTCAAGGAAATTGAGTAAGTTGATAGAGATAGTAGGAAGTAGAGTCAGAAGTTGAGCCCTGGCTTCTGGCCATAAGAATTGCACATTAATGCTTGTGCGGCTCTGTCTCTCACGACTGCATTGTGGCAATAATAGCAGGGACAGGAGGTGGATGAGGAAGGCTACAGGTTCTCCTGTTGTCTGACTTGGGGAGGAACACGCTCTCTTTATGTCATCAAGCCATTTCATTCATTTGGTTCCAAGCTGGGTTCCACGCCTCGTACAGACATTTTGAAGAAATCACTACTTACCCCTTAGGGTAGGAAATTTGTTGTTTTCCCTCCAGCTACAAAGATCTGTCTAGGTTACCCTTATACTTTTGTGAAAAGCAGGCCTTGGATTATGCCGTTGTTATGGTTGATACAGTGTCAACTTGAGGAGTCTAGAAGCTTAACTAAGCAACTCAACACAGGGTTCCACATCCTAGAGTGAAAATGACATGCCTTTACTACTCCAGGCTGTTGTTTGTTTTGTCAACTTGAGAAGTTTAGAAGTTCAACTAAGTGACTGAGTAGAGGGCAAAGGTCCTTACCTTGTGTACATCTTCAGCATGTAGATAATGTGGGCATGGGCAGATAGCCAGCATATAAGGGAGAAGAAGAGGCTTGTTCTGCTCTCCTTTTGCTCTTTTGCAACCTTAGACTGTTGCTCCTGTGCCATGCCACTCTGCCTTGAAGCCAGCTCACTGTGGACTGGAACTTCCACAAACTGTGAACTAAATAAACCTTTCCTTCCTTAATTTTGGATGCTGGGTGTTTTGTTTCAGCAAAGAGACAAAAGTAACCAAGGCAGCCATGGTGAATTGAGCTAAAGTGCCCGTCATCTATGTTCTCATCCATTCTGGTTCCAACTCTTGGAGCCTGCCCAAACCAAAAGACAGTGGGCTAGGGCTCTATGGGAAAGAATCTCACCCCAGAGCTCAGGAGTTCAGCCTCAGTCTCAGTTCTGTCTTTAAACCTCCCTGAGCTTCTCTTTTCATTTGTTCAGACATAAAGGTCTTCCCTAGCTTGGCATTTCTGATTCATAAAATTTCTGTCTTACCAGGCTGACTTTATTGCACAAACATTTATTTGAGAATTGTTCTGTGCTAATTATACAGCAAAGTACGAGGAAGACATGATCTTTGCCCTTAAGGAGCTCTTGGTCTGGTGGAGTCTGAGAATTGCTATCCTGGGAGTTGGATGAGCAGGCATCAGAATAACCTGAGGTCCTGGCACTCACTTCCAACTGAGAGAATTAGGACTCCTGGGTTTGTTTTATTTTATTTTTGATGCTGGTGATGGAACTCAGAGGCTTAAACATGCTGAGCAGGTGCTCTGTTCCCAGCCCCAGATTCTCTGGTTCTTATGCACAATAAAGAAGCCCTGGCAGGCTGTTCATGGAGGGAGCAGATAGAACGCTCAGGTCTGAGTGCCTGCCCCACAGAGGGTGCACATGTCCTAGCACCACCTCCATACTGCTTGCCACAACTCTATTATTTACTTGGTGCTTTTCTTTAAATGCACTTACCCGAGGTCTGAGTTATTATCTTAGTTACTTGCATCATCACTGAAATTAAAATACCCAACATTTGCAAGTTAAAGGCAGAGAGATTTATTTTGGCTCACATTTTAGCTAAAAGTTGGCTGGCTCCAAGGCAGGGCAGCATGGCAGAGGGTCACAGCAGCGGAGAGCTTCTCACAGGATGGCAGACATGAGCCTGGAAGAAATGTCTCAGCTTCCGGGTCACACCCACAGTGATCCACCTCTTCCAACCAACCAGGCCCTACCTCCTAACAGCAATCAGCTAAAAATGCCCTGTAATCTAATCACCTTCCTAGGGTCCTGCCTATAATTACATGAGGTTTCAGGGGGACATCAAGGTATAAAACACAATAAGTATATGTATTCAAAATGAAAACTCCATGCTATAAATGTTGACTGTAAACAAACACTGCTTACCACACTAACAGGCAACTTTAGTAAACAACATAGTGAGAGAACATGTTATGCAATGCCAATAAGACACAGCTAAGAGCTTTGGCTACCGTTTCCTTGTAAAAATGGGAAATGAGTAAGTATGAGAGTGGTGGGAGCTTGTGTTTAGAATGAGAAAGCCTGGATATTGAAAAGGAGGTCAATTTGATAGTGTTGCTACTAAGCACTTGAATGCAGAACAAGATGAGAGAGTTTCAGATGTGTTTTCTTAACTTCTCAGAAAACATCTTACATATACCAGGGTATAAAACACATTAACAACAATGCGAACAAGAATACCAAAAGCTAGATAGCTACTCTAGAAAATAGGCAGGACAGGGACCCATTCTCTACTCTGTCCAACCTAAAGCACCGGACTGCACTTGGGGAACTCTAATTTGGGGGAGTAGGGCAGTTCCTAGGCCCTGAAAACCAGTGTGCGTATAGGTCTAGATTTTCTGACCCAGGATTGAGGCTATTTTATTTTATTGCACTGGTTTCTTTCTTGGCCTGGAGCACATAGAGGGTTTGCCCTTTTGCTCTGGGATGATAGCCCTATGAAGACACTGGAAATTGAACCTGCACTTCAGACCTTTTGGAAAGAAATATTCAGAGGCTTTGGGGTTAACTGTGGCCTGGCTCCTGTCCCTGTGGCTCTGGTGATTCAGAGAGTCAACTGAGCCCAGAGAGAGACACCATGTGATCATTTTTAAAGGCTGATTGGCAGCCTTAAATCAACACCCCTACATTCTACCCCGAGAATAGTCCAGGTGACTTGGTATGCTCTGGAGCTAAAATGTCATTTAGCATGAGAAGTTTAGTTAAGATGGTAACCAGCTGAAGTAGTTACTGTGGTGTCCTCTCCAGATCCGCTTTTGGGGACTAAAGCCCCCTTCCCTACTTCCTGTGGAGGACTGGCTGCAAGTGACACAGAGCTGTCCTTGCTGGGACTGGCTCTTGGCTACAGGAATCTGCCTCTTGCACACCCCACACCCCATGACAGACAGATACAAGAATATGAAGCCTGAGCCCTTTGTCTCAATCCCAACCCCAGAAGGATTGGTTCAGGTCTCAGTTGTGTCTGTATCCTGGGCTCGCTCCCATATTCCTGTATTCTTGGTGACATCATGCTATGAAACCAGACAATGGAATTAAGCAATATTAAGTTTCCAGGAAAGTGAATTTCCCTGGAGGAATAAAGGTGCCTCCTTTATGCCTATTTTATACAGAGCTGTAGGAACTGCAGAGCCCCTCTGCTAAGCCTTCCATCCAGAGCGGCTCAGCCCTAGATTCAGGGGACAAGCAATCAAGCCCGACTCAATCAGTGTACATCTGAATGCATACATTGCGATTCACACATTACAGCAGCAGCCCAGGGAGTGGGCGTTTAGCTGTGTGCACACCTGTCCCAGGAGCGCCTTGGACTCCTGAGTGGCTCAGTCTTACCTACCTTGTGTTTCCTGGCTGTCTCTCCCATCAAGGACCCAGCTGCTTCCTCTATCGCCTATCTTCTCACACAATCATCTGTCCCTGCCTTCCCTTGCTGAGGGCCAGAGTTTGGCGAGGTCCCTAGGATGTCTGCTACCATGCCAGCCCCAGCAGTCTCAATGACTATGGGTGACTTGACGCATGCCACAGGTACAGGACTTAGTTTCTCCAGTGGTTTCCTGGAGCAGCTAGATGATGCAACCCGGAAGTGTAGTGGGTCAGATTGTCTCACTGGATGAACTGTGCTGTGAGGCATAGAAGTCAGGAAAGAACTAACAAATCAGAGTCCCTTGGTCCTCCACCTTTCCCAGATCTCTTGTAGTCTGTCGGTGTCAACCTTCACTGCTATAACAAAACATCCTAGGTCAATGGGCTGAAAAACAACAGGCACTCCTTTCAGCGCTGGCAACTGGGGAGTTGGACAATCAAGATGTTGGCAGATCTGGTGCACGTGTGTGTGGGGTCTTCTTGCTTCTTTGGTGTCTATCTTCTCTCTGAATTCTCTCCTGGCAGAAGAGAATGATTTCTCTGAGGCCTCCTTTACCAGGACATTAACTTCAGTTGCAGGGGTTTTGCTCTTTTTCTCCTGTCATTTTTCTAAATCCCCAGCTCCCAGTACCACAGCCTTAAGGGTTAGGGTTTCAGTGCTGTGCGTGTGGGGGTGTGGCACACACATTTAGACTGCAGCATGGTCTTTCTGAAGGCTTTCTTGTGCCTGCACAACTGTGGTGCTATTTTGTGGAGCTGGGTGACATATCTCTTCTATACATAATCATATCCGGCTGTGTACTTGTGGTTACTTCCCTCTGGAACTTGAGACCAGAACAAAAGCAATGAATACTGAACCATTTTTTTTTCCCATAAGAAAGAATGTAATTAGCTCAGAACCTTCACATTTTACCAGGCTAATTTTAGCCTTTTACTGGGCTAATGTAAGACTTTCAGGCTTAGTGGTGTCACTTTTATGCAGCCTACAGTATAAGACAGCAAGCAGGGTGATGCGAGGCCTTTGTGCTGCCGCTCCAGAGCTTCTGTGACGTGGACACCGGCACTGAGCACTGAAACATCATTTTCTCATCAAAATATGATAAGTTCCTGGCTGGGTGAGTTCTGCAGCCCATGAGAACTGAGGCATGGCTGCATTTCCATCCTCCTCCCTCTGTGAGGCCTGGAGATTATATCCACCAACAAATGCATCAGTGCCTACGGTTTGCCTCAGGCCCTGTGTTCCCAGGAACCAGGAGCAAGACAGCATAGGAGAGCCCTAGTGTACATTTAATTTTGTATTCGAGTGCTGGGTTTAGCATCAAAATGTGCATGAAATACCAACACTCATATTGTTGTGGAACTGGATGAATGTGTGTGTGAACGCAGAGAAATGTAGGAAAGGTCTAGAGAGGGGGTCAGAGCTGTAGAATCAGTGCAAGGTTGAGATGAGTTCCTCAGGCGAATGTGGTGGCACACACCTGTAATCCCAGCACTCTGGAAGGCTGAGACAAGAGGACTACAGATGTGAGCTGAGCCTGGGCCATTTAGTGACCTGGTGAAACCCTGTCTCAATATAAAAAATAAAAAGGTCTGGGGATGTAGTTTAGTCCTGAGTTTAACTCCAGCAACAAAACCAAGAGTGAAACAAATAAACAAACCACAACAAACAGAAAAAAAGGAACAACAACCCTCAAGGCCTCAAATAAACAAAATAAAACAAAATCAAAACCACACACAGAAAACAAAACAAAACAGATGTGTTGTCCTCTATTGCCACATTATAAGCAACCATACAATATTGTGGCTGAAAATAGCAATGTTTCTTATTTCCCTCTTTCTGGGTGGATCAGGGACTCAGGAGGGACTTTAATTTAGCTGGGATTCTGGCTCAGGAGGCTGTGGTCAGGGTAGGAGTGGGGAGGGAATGGGAGGAAACTCAAGGCCCTGTGTGAGCTGAGGGTACTGCTTCTAGGGTCAACCTGCCTGTGTTGGCACGCACAGACCGATGCAAGGATGCTCCTTGAGAAGGTGGCAGCCCTTCTCCAGGGATAGCAAGAGTGAGTCCCAAAGGAAGCCATAGCTTTTATGTGACTGAGTCTTGGAAGTGGCAGACTGTCATTTCTGTGTCAGTCTATCCTTTTATTTTTGAGATAGAGTCTTGTCATGTAATTCAGGCTGGCTTTGGACTCACTAGGTAGCCCAGGCTGGACTTGAACTCAAAGCAATTCTCCTGCCTCAGCCTTCTTAGTGCTGGAATCGCAGGCATGCCCCACAATGCCGGGCACCACATTCTGTTCTTCAGAAGTGAGTCAGTATACCCACCTACACTCGGGGGAGGTGATCACACAGGGTGTGAACGCAGGGCTTATTTTCGAGGCTGCCCACCCAGTTCCCACATGTGTTATCCCACAATCCCCTTGCACCGATTCCAGCAATTACTCAGCTAATGCAGAGCAATCTCTGCTATTTTTGTTTTCAGTGGTGCAGGCTCTGAACATCATGATTCTCTCCCAGCTTGGTTGGTGGCAGGATCTGACTTAGTGCTGAGACAAGGGTGGCGTTCGCATGGGCACAGAGGTGGGAGGACTCCGTGGGTGGCGCAAGGACAGGTCCTTCTGGAGCATACTGAGGCAAGGCTATGGCCCAGAGAAATGGGCTAGAAAGAAAGCTCTGGGCTTCCCAGGCTGCACGGGCCGTCTCGCCTTTGCAAAGAGGCCGAGGAGGACTTAGCAGAGCACCGGTCACTGAGTGCAATCTGCTGTGTATGAGGGATGTCTGGGGCACAGGCTGAGGGAGATGGGGTCTCTGTCCTCTCCCCTGGAATTTATTCACAGGAACCCACAGCTGCAGGAGGTGCCAAGGCGACAAGCGGACGTTAGGGAACCCATCATGTATGCTTCAGATCCTCAAGTGAGTGCCCCATACCCCATCAGCCAGGGAGAAACAGGGCGATCTTGTCTTATCTGACCATAGGATGGGCTGGCTCCTGGGTGAGGTCTTCATCTGGGTCCTCCCACAACTCCAGGCTCCCAGAGGCACTCAGGAGTAGTGTTGTTTGTTTGTTTCCATTAGATTTGATTATTTAGAGCAGTTTTAGAGTCACAGCAAAATTCAGTGGACTTGCTGCTTATCTCTAATCCACTCACTGTTTCTAAACCTACTTTCTCTGTCTCTGCCTCTTTCTGTCTCTGTCTCTTTTTGTCTCTGTCTCTGTCTCTCTATGTGTGATGTGTGTGTGTGTGTGTGTGTGTGTGTGTGTGTGTGTCCTGCACAAGGAGACTGAACCCAGGGCTTTTATCCTGAGCTGCAACCCTTTTATATTTTATTTTGAGACACTAAGTTGCTAAATTATCCAAGCTGGACTTGAACTTGTGATCCTCCTGCCTTGGGCTCTCTGATTGCTGGGGCTACAGGCCTGGGCTGCCATGTCTGGTTCAGCAGCAACTTTTAAAACGTTGTTATGGAGCAAAACAGGGGTTTGGGGAAAGGGAGGTTGTGGTTTGTGGAGGAAGCCAGGTGAGATTCTCAGTCTCACAAAGAAAGACTGAGAATGCCAAGTCCCATAGTCACAGGGGTGGAGCCCCAGCTCCTGGTAGACCAGGCCCAGGATCAGGCAGCGGTAGGCTTCACCCTGGTTAACCTCACCCATTTGTTTTTCTCTTTTATTTATTTATTTTTCTTTCTGTATTTAGGACAAGATCTTTCTGTACTTGGGTCTCACTATGACTCGTAGTAATTCTCTTGTTTTCAGCCTTCCAAGTGCTAGGATTATAGGCTTGCATGCCCAGTCTCCATCTCCATCTCAGAGCACCCTGTGGGTGGGGCCTGCCCGGCACACAGGGGATTGAACCCTGGCCACTGCACTCTGCCTAAACAGGCTCTTTAGTCCACTGAGCTACCAGTGAACTATTTCTTATAGTCCACTTATTTCTTTTTCATATGATTTTTTTAATTTATTTTTTTGAGATAGGGTCTCTCTATGTAATTCAAGCTGGCCTTGAAATCACTACACAGCCCAGGCTGGTTCTCAAAGTCTTGGGGATCCTCTTACCTCAGCCTCCTTAGTGCTCAGATTATAGGTATGCACCACCATACCTGTTCCATTTACAGTGTGTGGAAATGTTTATCTGGTTTTTGAGTCAAGCTATATACTTAAATGCTTTTAATTGATTGTTATCTACATTGCTATAGTCAGCACTGAGAAGTATGTCCCTGACTGTGTCATCTTAACTACAAGTCTTTCTAAGGTTGTCTTGGGAACCAGATTTATTTCCTTTTGGGTATGCATCATCCAAAACCTCTGAACTCAAGAGCTGAGTGTTATAGAAGGCATTCTTTTTCTTTTCGTGCTTGGGATCTGACCTAGGGCTTCCTACGTGCTAGGTAAGAGATCTAACCCATTGCTATACCCTCAGCCCGAAGGCTGGACTTTTTATGTAGGTAAGACCAGAGGGAATAGTCTTTAAGTGGGAGAAAAAACTGATTCTTGATTGTGAAATAAAAATAATAACTTGTTGCCCTTGGATCTCCATGAAGCAGTAGAATTGGAATAATCTTACAACTGTCAAGTGCTTAGGAATTGTGGTTGTCACTAAAGAAGTGTCATCAATAGGAAGGAGTCACTGCATGAATGGGGCTGATGGAAAGCTATGGCTGGCTCTAATTCACCAAAGCAAAGTGCAACAAGCTCAAGAAGCCTAGGTCTCAATGATGGGTACTTACCCCTCCTTCATCCCCGCCCTCAGGCTCTAGTGATGACCAGATATAGACCTGGGGCCACTCCAAAATGAAGACGAAAACATCTGGCTAGGCTCACCAACCCAATAGAAACACCCTTTCATACTGGCCCAAAGGTCTGGAGTTCAGATCTCTAGGTAAAATACCATGAATTTTCTGATTCAACTGAGAAGACATTAAGGGGTCACATTGACCCCAACCAAAATATTCAGAGTCAGACAGCAAATGGGGACTCTAACTAGCCTTGAAACTCGGGGTCCTCACCTTGTGCTCAGCCGAGGGTAGAAGCTGGAGAATCTGAGACAGACAGAAGTGGAAGGAGCTCATCCCATTTCATTCTTCTGGGCATTAGTCATGGAGCTCCTTCTGTCTGTCCCTGTCCTCTGACTTCCTAGCTCCGTTTTGCTGTCACAGTGATGGATGACTTCTGAGGGATGCCCCTGTCTTAATGCATCCATTCTCCCTTCTCCAGGGAGCCGCTTCTTCTTGCACTTCCCCCTGGATGGCTCCATTTGGGTCAAGGCACCGACCCACACCACTCTGGGGGCTCTCAGCTTCTCAAGGGTCCAACCAACCACTTCCTTTGTGCAGAATCACTTTATGGACCAAGATCTGAAACAGGCTCAGAGGTCCCCACAGCAGGAAGAAACTCAGGAAACAAGCTGGCATCATTAGGGGAAGAATAGGAGAGGAGGGGGAAATGAAGAGCTACATGTTATCCATAATTCATGAAAAATACCCAGAACAGTGCCAGCTACACATCAAACACTCTAGATACATTAGCTTTCATGGTAATTATTATCAACATTGTCATATGAGTTTCTCATGGCACTGTGTTACTTTTTTTCCCTTTGTGATAGTGACCTCTTAAATCTAATGGGTAACACTGCGTTTACCTCATTTCGTGGGGTTCTTCCATGGCATTGAAATGAAGTTGATGCTCAGTAAAACTCTTCTTACATATCTTTCTCTTCTAGGTTTCTCTGTCTCTTCTACCCGCCTAGCAGAAAGTTGATGTGGATTCAGTCTGTGGGCTGAGGGAGAAAGCTCCATTCACTTGGACATCCCATGAGCACCTTATTCAGAAGAGGTTCTTAGGTAAGAGCGCTTGTTTGCCTAGGAAACAGCAGCATGATCACCTATGGGAGCACACGGCAGGCAGGGAGGGGCTATGTGTTTGCAAAGACAAGTGTTATTTTCTCAGTCTCAGTAAGTCAAGAGCTGGACCAGCTCACCTGTATGTCACCAAGAATGTGATAACTGTACTCTGAATTATATCTGTGCCCCCATATGGGCCTCATATTTCTCTGGAGACCTCATGGTGGATGAATATTACACTGATGCCACCTTCTGAACCTCTCATATTGGTGTTCCCCCTGAGGACTTGAGTCCCATGACTTTTATACCAACGTGCACCTTTTCAGCTCAGAAAGTTCTTCATAGACATCAGCACCACACTGCTACCTGGAGTGCTGTTATCTCCTGCAGTGACTGCTGTTTATTCACTGTTTGTCCTGAGATCTGATGAGCCTCTGAGTCCTGTGAACGGTGTGCCACTTAATGTCACATCATTCCTATGAAATAGGTGCTAGGGTAAGTCCGTTCGATAGATGAGGCAGAAGCCTCTCGGGGGCTATGTTTCTGTTGGTAGCAGACACATTGGGTAACTGTGTTAACTCTCTTTTTTCCCTTTTAATGATGAAGACTAGAAAAGCTAAATATTTTCCTTCCTCCTTTGCAGCTCAAAGTGGTCATCTGACAGTATTGGTCAGTGGAATTTAATTGGAAATTTCTGGTCATTTCCAGAAAAAAAAAAAAAAAAACCAAACATTTTCCTAGTACAAGAGATAGATGTTGCTGGAGTGACTTTCCTTGTATTTTTCTTGACTATAGATGCAATACCTGGAGCAGGAGCAGCCATCATGAGACCGTTAGATTATAAAATCCAACAATCTAAGGATGGCAGAAAGGAAAGAAGGACAGTTATGGAATTTCTGGCGGCATTTCTGAGGTCTAACCTGATACAGATAGCTACATATCTCCAAATGCCCATCTTTCTACAATGAAAAATTATATGGAAATTCTTGGTCGAGGTGAGCTGAGAGCCCCGCATCAGCTAAGATAGAGGACTTCTTTGCTTGAAGAGCTTCTTTGCTCTGTCTGAAGGTGGTGGCAGAAGAGGAGGCTAAGGGATCCAATTTGTTTTTTCCACGAGGCTGTTGTGCTTGTTTACATATTTGATCTTTATGTGTTAGAGACAGGGTCTCACTATGTACTCCTGGTTGACCTTGAACTAGCTAAGTAGCCCAGAATAGTCTCAGTCAAACTCCTGATCCATCTGCTTTTTTTTTTTTTACCTTAAGATTATATAGTATGTAATTTTTTTTTAAAATTTTATTTATTTATTTACTTATTTATTTGTTTGCTTGTTGTGTTTGTTTGTTTCTTTATTTATTCATTTTGTGGCTGGCTCAGCCTGCCCTGGTGGTGGCGCTGGCGCAGCATGTGGTGCCGGGGATCGAACTGCAGTCCCCGCAGTCGCCTGAGCCCTCCAAAGCAGGCGCTTTAGACCACTGAACCATCTCGCCGGCCCATATAGTATGTAATTTTGATAATATTAAATGACAAAACATCTTTATATAATAAAAATAGATATCAGGTTACATAAGTAATAGACATGTATAGGATTGTGAAATTCAGTTTCTCTTTTTACAGAAAAGCAAATAATTTTAACCACAGGCATTCTGATATGAGTCTAAGCTTTCTTTGATTCAATCCAACCATAACAGGACCAAGCTTTATGGTATTGAAGTGCACTGAGTGCACATAGATATTATTTGGATCCCAAACTGTTATTTTTTTTTTTTTATGCCTTTCCTTTTTTATTTCTTCTTTAGACTTCTTACACTAGGGA
>PVKN010001054.1:34012-58227 GCA_004027915.1 Capromys pilorides | reverse complement strand
GCCTGGGCTTCAGAGCAAACCCTTGTCTGATGTATTTATATATCCTAGTTCCATCACTTTGGACCTACCTTCTTAAGACCCGGGCCCTCCTTTGATAAATCCAAGCCCGGTTGTTCCCTTGTCCCTCAGATGGACCTCAGGAGCAGGCTGAGATTTTGTGAGGAGCCAGGCAGGGCCAGGCACCACACCACCCCCACCCCCACCCCCACCCCCTCTCAGCTTCCCAAACCAGCAATGCGGATAGGAGGTCTGATGGGAAAAGGGGAGGAAGCTTTTAAAAATGTTCTAAAGCTTATCATGGGGGAAGGCACATTCCATGGATCCCTCTTGGAATCTTCCCCTCACTTCAAACGTACTTAATCTGACCTTCCGGCCACTTTCTAGAGCAGCTCTGAGACCTTGTTCCTGAGGTCTTTATGAGGTGTGATGAAACATGTGGCGCTCAGGCCCAGCGCCAGCAATGGAAAGGCAGCCCCAGAGCCGGACACTTCGTTGCTCCATCTGGCTCCATGTCTTCCGGCTCTTCCCAAAGTCAAAATAACCATGCCAGGAAAACATTCTGAGTTGGCTCTGGACACTGAGGCAGCCGGGCCAGCGCAGCTAAAGACCCTGAGGAAAGAAGAGTCCAGCTGCTGCAGCAAGTACGCAGGAGGAGGGGGCAGGGGTGTCCAGAGGGAGGGCGAGATGCTGAGGGGGTGGATGGCATCGTGTCTGCCACTGTAATCAATTTTTAAAATGTGGGCACGTGCCCTACATTTTGGGGAAACAGCTCAATCAAACCTTGTGCTTCCCGGAGACACGCAACTTGCGGTGTCTTTAAGGGTTAGAATTGCTGACAGCTTCAAACACCACTTTCCAGCTGCGTAGCGATGTCTGTCAAGCAACCAGCACAGCCTGTGTGCATGTGCTCCCTCACGCGGAGGGCTCTGAACGTGCGTGCGCAGTGAATAATGCTGTTGCTGCGCCCTTAACAGAGCGCTTCTTTGACTGCAGCGCTCTCTCCCACAGTGCCTGGGCCTCCAAACCTGCTCTGCGCCTCTGCCTCTGTGGCCCTCCTCCTCTCGCTCCCCTCCGAGCCAGTAGGAATGGATGCTCTCTTCCCTGTTGCCTTGAGCGCACCCTTGAGCTTCTCTTCTGCACTTTCCACCCACGAGTGGGCATTTCCTGCGGTTGAAGATCTGGGTTGCGTGGTCTCACCTCAGTCGCTGTTCCTCGGTCGCTCAGCCCACAGTGCAGTGCACTGCCCCAGCTCGGGGAGGGCAGGGACAGCAGGTTCCCCGCTCTCAGCAGCACCCAGGCTGCTCCACAGTCACCTCTTCCCACCAGGACACAGAAACCTCAAGGCACGGATGACTGGCTCAGGAGCGGGAAAGACATCTGGAGGGACTGTTGTTGCTTCCTTATTTTGCAAGTAGTAAATACCTGTGTGTCACCCAGGCCACCACAGGCTTCCTGGATCGTGTTTCCCCTGGCTTGGGCTATCCCTAGCTCCTAGCACTCAGGGATGCCTCATTCTCTCCTCCCAGGGCCTGGAGGCACTCTGTCCCCATTGCAGGCTCTTCCACGTAGGCAAGTGACTGGAAAGGGAAGAGCTGGTAGGGTGTCCTAACCCCTTGGGGAAACAGCTCAAGCCTTGAGCTTCCTGGAGGCCCAGCCCCGCAGCTTGCAGAGTCTCTGAAGGATGGACTTGCTGGTGGCTTCATATTCCACTTGCCAACTGTGTAGCGATGCCACTCAAGCGGGCAGTGCAGCCTGGGTGCCTGTGCCCCTCACACTGAGCGCTACGAATCCGTGCGATCAATAACTCGGATGAAGCAGTCAGCGCCAAAGCACGGGGGAAAGGGTCCAGACCTAGGAGTTCAAAAGGAGTCAGGTTCTGTTTAAAAAAAGAGAAAGAAAGGGAGAAGTCCCACTTCCATCCTTTCAAGAAAAAAGGGCTGGGTGGGTCCTAAAGGTGCAGAAAGGCTGGCTGCTGCTGTGTGTGTGTACACACCCGCCAAAAGGAATCAGACAGACGGGAGACACAAGTTCCCAGCGGGCAGCAGGAGGCAGGTGAAGGTGGGCGGAAGGGCTGTAGGGGAGGCCAGGCCCCAGGGAGCCCTTGGCACCTGGAATCATGGGCAGCCACATGGGCTGGCGGATCACACCTCGGGCCCCAGATCCTCTCCTCCCCGCTGGCCTGCACTCTCTTCTGTCCGTGCATCTTTCCACCCACCAGCTCATCCATCCATCCCTCTGTCCTTCTGTCCCCTACCCCTCTACTCCCCAGCTGGGCTGTGTGCTCCTGGGAGCCAGGCTTTGTGCAATAGGGGTTGATTTCTGGCTGAAGACAGGATGCAGACATGGTGGGGCCTGTCCTGTGAACCTAGAGGACTCTGCACTGTTTGGTGCTGACCGTTCTGTCACTGTGGCTGCTGTGTGCCTCCTGCCCCCGCCAGGTGGCCCTTGTCCAGATCACAGAGCCCCCTGAGGCTGGGAAAGGACAGAGACCATGTGACCTGCCAAGCACCCAGAGGCCTTTGCCACCTCTTGCTTTCCTAATTCCAGCCCTATGGCGCCAGCAACAGCCTCACGAGGCGGGGCTGGCAACTTCGGGGGCTCTTTGGCCCAAAACCCAACAGCCTCAGAACCCACGATAACCTCTGCCTGCCAGGCTAAGCCACAGGGCTCTCTCATCACAGAGGCAGATATTTCTTCAATGTCTCTCCAGGAACCAGATGTTTTGCACATTTCCTGGAGAGTGAAGCAGCAGATCCAAGAATGAGTCAGGGCACAGGGTATGCAGAAGTCCCGAAAGGCCGTTTCCTCCAAGGGAGGGAGCAAGGGTGTGCTTCCTTGGTGACCTGGGCCTGCTGCCTTGTCCAGGGACAGAGTAGCCAGTGGTCTGCAGCCCTCCTCTGGGTGATCAGATGTGCCACTGAGATACCCGGCTCTGGGGAGACCTGGGGTGGCCTCTGCCTGTGCACCAGGGCAATGCGATGGAAAGGAAAGAAAAAGAGCGTGGAAGACCACAGCCACCCGCCCTAAGGCTGAGCCCCAGGCTCATCACGCCCAGCCAAGTGAAGAGAAATGAACCGACAAACTGGGGATAAAGGTGTCAGGCTGGCAATGAGGACAAGTCTCCCCCAAGGACACAGAAGCCTGAGGGACCAGGCCACCAGACTGTGCTCAAGCAGGAGAGCAAACCCAGCAGGACTGGGAACAAGGCAGCCATAAAGCCTGGTGTCAGGAGAAAGCCTCTTGGGCCTGCCTCAGGTCCTGTCCTGGGCTGCCACAGGAGAAAGTGACCCAAACTAAAGATGGATCTTGAAATTGGAGACAACCTGTGTACATCTGCAACTGAACTGTGTGGACTCACAAGGAAAATGAGCCAAGTGTGTGGCACACATCTGTACTTCCAACACTTGGGAGGCTGAGTCAGGAAGATCCATCTGAGGTCGAGGCTGGCCTAACATAATGAGTTGAAGACCAGCTTGAACTGGTCTTAAACAATGAGACCCTAGGTCAAAAAACAAACAACAAAAGCTTAGTAGGAAAATGAGTGCATACATTTTTCAAAGAGCTGTGGCAAAGAGTCTGACCCAATAGAGTCCAGCAAGAGGCCACGGCTTCTTCTCCACCGTGGATGGAAGGCGGGGGTGTGGACTGCCGGTCACCTTGGGCTGACGTCACAGTACCCTACAGACGTGAGATCTTAACAGCAGAGAACAGTCTGTCCATGACCGGAGACTGGACATCCAGGTCGAGGTGCGGCTGGGAGGCCCAGCTTCTGGTGAGGGTCAGGTTTTCTGCCTTGGCCTAGTAGACTGCATCCTCCTCTTGCAGCCCTCCTGGCGTTTGCCCCGGTGCCCGAGTCTCTTCCCCCTCAGGCAGCGCCATGGGAGCCACCTGGACAGTTTTGTGTCTAGTCACCCTCACAAAGGCCCTCAGCTCTCGGTAGGGCTACTGGGGGTTAAGGCTTCAACTTACAAATGTTGGAAAGAGAATGTGTATGTACCCCAAATGCAGATGGTAGTTTTACAAAGAAACCAAGAAAAACAGAACAGTCCTAAAACATGCACGTTGTACAGGCTGTGACAGGGAGGCCTGGCGTGTCCACCCTTGGGCTGACCAGAGGGAGCAAAGCCCTCAGGAGACGAGTGGGAACTGAAGCTCTGTGTGTGGTGAGCTCCTTAGATGCACCAGGCCTGTGCCTCTCTGGTGGCCCCACAGTAACCCTCCTGATGAGAAACCCACAGCACACTGGGCACCGCTCAGAGAGGTCAATGTGTTAAGCAATGTCTCCGGGCTTTCCATTCTCACCTGGTCCCGCTGCAACTGCAAAGTCGGGCTTTCCTCCGCACCACCAACTCAGCTCAGAGGCAGAGGAGCCTCACCTGCGCGATTAGTCACTTTCCTTGTCACTGTATACATACCAGACACCCACAGCTTGCAGAGGACAGGTTTACTCTGGCTTGGTTTCCAGCTGTCGGTCCATCATATGCCAGTCGGTAATATGTCAGCTGTAAGAGAGGGTGGCGTGGCAGAGGGGCCTGGTGGGGAAGAGCAGCTCACAGCACGGTGGGAAGGAAGAAGGGGGAGTGAGGAGAAGCAAGGAGGGAGATGTGCCCATCCTGACCTCACGCCCAGGGACCCTCCCCTCCCAGCTGAGCCTTTCGCCATGTCCCAGCCCTTAGGAGCCTGAGTAACCCATCACCTTGCACAAGCCCAGACTGACTCCATGAGGCTCAGGGCAGCTAGATGTAAACCCTCTGGTGTGCTGGGCTCGACCTCTTGCGAAGTAGCCCAGCTGGCCAGGGGAAGGCAGGCCCCAGGGACAGGTCCGCCCTGCCTAGGGGCACTGGTCCCTTGGGAGCATCACTGGCTGTGGAGCCCATGGAGGCTGGCCAGGGAGCCCCATGACTAATGCACATGGAGATAGGGGAGGAAGGAAATGGGAGGGCCAGGTGTTGCATCACAGGTCAGTGATAAATCCTGCCCAGATCAAGCGTCCAGGCAGGCTGTCTCTGTCCCCAGACGCTTGCCTGACTGCTGTCTCCACAGCCATGTCCCCAGGTTGGCTGGTTCTCGCTCTCCTGAGTGTGCTGGACCCGTGGACCCAGGCCTTCGACCCCCAGCTGGTCAAGTGTTTTGAGGATCCCCAGTATGGAGAGCTACTGCAGCTGGCTCGCGAGGGGCTGGGGCGCACAGAGAACGCCCAGAAGGTGGTGGTCATTGGAGCAGGCATGGCCGGGCTCACCACAGCCAAGATGCTGCAGGATGCTGGCCACCAGGTACATATGGTGCAGGAGTGCTGCGGGGGCTCAGGCTGGAGAGGGAGGTGGGGACTAGCAATGGGCAGCCCTGGGACGTGGGGACAGAGGCAGGCTGAGCTCTTAGCCAGGGCGGAAGGGATGGGAGAGCAGGTGGCTGATGCCACAGCAGACACCCAAGAAAGGCACAAGAGGGGAATAGCTAGCCTCTGCTGGGGGGGCCAAATGGTGTGACGGCCACCTCTAGTCAGGAGTCTCTTTCCAGGTGACTGTGCTTGAGGCCAAAGGACATGTGGGTGGCAGAATAGAGACCCACCGGGTTCCTGGAGCAGACTGGTACATAGAGCTGGGCGCCATGAGGATCCCTGTGAACCACAGGTAGGGTGGCACGAAGTGGGGATGGGTGAGGAGCCCAGGGTTGGGGCCATCCACACAGAGGTCAAGAGAACAGAAAGGGGTGGAGTCCTCTCCTGGAGGCCAAGGGCTTGGGATCTGTCCCAACTCATTCCCCAGCTCCAAGACTCCCAGGAAACTTCCTAGTCTGGATGCTTTCATTTGCATACTGGGCTGGACACACCTGCCCAGCCTTCTAGGGACACCATGCCAGAAGCCACCAGAGCCCTGGGGAGGAGGTCCGCTGCTGGTGGGAAATGAGAGTGCATGGCCCATGGGGAGCTCTGGGGTCAGATGGGCCACTGGAAGGGGTGAGCCCAAGGGACACTGCTGGGCTCCCTTCCCGGGACGCCCAGGACCCTGAGTGCTCACACCTAGAGGTCTAAAGTCTTTAGATCTCCAATAAAGTGACAGAGATCTTGGCCAGGAGACTCGGCATTGCCATGAGATCAGGACCCTCCTGGCCATATGGCTACCAGCCCAGCATAGCAGCAAGGACCCTCACTCCCTCTGTGCCGGCGACGGGTGGCCCCAGGACCCCAGGAACGGGGAGGCCATAGCTTCTTGTCCCAGCCCCTCAGCCTGTTCTCCCCACACAGGCTGTCTGGAGAGTTCATCCAGAAGTTCGGACTTCCCCTCAGGGACTTCTGCACCTCCAATAACCAGACCTGGGTGCTGGTGAACAGGGTGCGGCAGCGTTTGGGGGCTGTGCATGCCAACCCCCAAGTGCTGGGCTACAAGGTCAGAGACCACGAGGCCGGAAAAACAGCAGAAGAACTCTTCAAAGAGTCCCTGAGGAAGGTGAGCCAAGGGGGGAGCAGCTGGGGGTGCACGCAGGCTCCCAGGGGATCTCTGCCGCTCACATTTGTCTTGGAGAGCCGCCTAGGGACCCGGGGGGAAGGGGGTCGGATGGTGGGGGTGCTGCCAGCCTGGGCTTGTCCCTCCAGACCCTGTGCCACTGTGCATTCTGGGACCCTAGATGTCCATATCTGGGCAGCCAAGTCCAAACCTCAGGCCCTCAAATTACCACAACAGGTCAGTCCACGCTTAAGGCAGAGGGACACCTGAACACACTGGGTGACCAGGCAGGACTCCCGCCACTGCCACACCCGCTTCATAGAGCAGCCCTACTGCCAGCGTTCTCTCCCAGCTGCCAGGAAAGACAGAGGGTGAGGCGGGAGATTGTAAGGACCTTGCCAGGCCACACCCAGAGCCGGGATCTGAGTTATCCTGATGGGAGGTGCACGGTCCAGGAGCCAAGCCGAGGCCGGCTAGCATGAACACTGTGTCCGACTTCTGTGGCCCATGGGACCTCAGTGGTCACTGAGCCCCCTGGGACAGGGAGCCCTGCAGGTCACTCTGCAGAGTCGTCAGCCTCGGCCTCATAACCCTCAGCCCTCGAACCCTGCCCTGCCTCCTTGCTGGCCCTGCCGCCCAGTTTTCAAGACAGCTTCGGGGCCTTGAGAATATTCCCATCCAACACAGAAATGCAAATGACAGAGACCAGGGCACTTAGTTTGGAAATAACTATATTTTTAAAACAAGAAAAAGTTTTATCAGTAGGCAGCATTACAATGGCACCTAAGAAAAGCTATCGATGTGATTTATGTCAACTGATTCATTTCCTGACCCATTTCCCCCAAAACCATTCTCTGTAGTAACTTTACAGACCAGCATCTAATCCACTCAGCTACAGCTCGGCTAGCAATTTTTTTACTTTTACCTAAATATTGTATTTTTCAGATACCTAAAAAGATAATGCATTTTGTGATTGTTATTCCCCCGCACTTTATATTTCTGTTGCATTACAAATAAGAAATAAAATACTCATGAAACCTAAAGATTCTTAAGCCAGGTGTGGTGGCACATGCCTGTAATCCCATAATCCCAGCACTTGGTAGGCTGAGGCAGGAGGATCACTGCAAGTTCAAGACCAGCCTGGGCTACAATGTGAGCTCAAGGCCAGCCTGAACTGCATAGCCAGACCGTGTCTCAAAAAGACCAAAACACACACAAAAAAACCCTCATTTTTCTTGGTGCAAAATCAAAGGAGGAGGGTCCTCAACATGGGACAAAGTATGAACACGCCTTTCTGAGACTGTCAGTGACCTGACAGTGACCCAAGAGCAGAGGTGGCGTCTCCACCCTCCAAGCACACCAGTCCTGTGGGCACTGTGGGTCTGGGCTCACCACAGTGGGGCCCTGATATCAGTGGACCCAGGGCCACAGGGCCTCGGGGCAGTACTAGAGCCTGGCCTCACGGGGATCCTCCCTCCTCCCTCCCCCTCCTTCCCCTCTCCCCTCTCCCTCAGGTCTCCGAAGAGCTGAAGAGCAGCAGTTGCAGCCGTGTATTGGAGAAATATGACTCCTTCTCCACCAAGGTCAGCCCCACCCCATCACAGCTTGTGGCGACCATCCGGGCAGCACCACAGCTGGACACTGAGGGACCTCTGAGGGACCTCTTGGACTCTGCCTCCCAGGCCACATGAGAGCTCTGACCCTCATGCTAGGGCTGATTTAACCCAATGCTTGATCCTCAGTCCAGCGCTTGGGGAAACAGCCCATTCTGGCAAGGTCTGAGGCAAGCCGAGAGGAAAGCACACAGCCCTGCAGCAGGGACAGAGGGGTCGCATCACACAAGCACACTCCTCTGTGACTTATAGCTGTGCAGGATCACCACTGACCCCAGTGGTGGCAGCTGCTGACAGCTGAGCTCTGTGGGACAGGGTGCGCTGGTGGGGACACCAGCACACAAGCCCCATGGTCCCTGAAAGTCAGGGAGGCTGGGCTGCAGGAAGCACCGTGGCCCAGCATGGGCCTGGCTCGAGCAAGGCCTGGCTTGGATCCCAGCACCACCAACATACACACAGCCCCGCAGGGAAGGGTCCACTGTGCCCTGCTGGGTGGGAGCTGGCACTGAACGGTGCCAGGCAGCCAGGGGGGGTGTGTTTGGTTCTTCTGAGGTCCTGAGGTGAGAGCAGGACTGGGCAGGGGGTGCGAAAAGCAGAAGCAGACTGTCCTTGAACAAATCCCGTCCTTGAGCAAATCCAGCCACCAGGGCTGTGGCTTCCCCTCAGGGCTGTTGCTTCAGCTACTTGACGGATGGCCTTTGTGGTGCAGAGGTGCAGAGGAAGCCAGGAAGGTGCTGTGAATTGAGATGACCCAGAGGGCTCTGGTGATCTGGGTCCCCAAGTCCCCACCACCACTGGCCTCTGTGTCCTGACATGGAAGTCTACGGACACCATCTGTCCCCAAGCACGTTTCTTTTGGGCACTGTTGGAGATGGCTGGGGACCCAGGGCTTTGCACTCAGCTACCTTCCCGGCCTTGTTTTATCTTTTATTTTGAGGCAGGGTCTCACTTGTTTGTCAAGTTGCCCTGGCTGGGCGCAAACGCAGGACCCTCCTGCCTTAGCCTCCTAGAGTGCCGTGCCATGGTGTTGCCCCTCCATGCCAGCTTCCTAGCTCTCCTTGGTGCTGCTCTGCCTGGGACCGTGGTGCCCTGCAGGTGTGTCGCTGCTGAGTCAAACGTGCACAGAGGCAGGTACCCCGCTGACCCTGGACGGCAGGCAGCACCAGCTACCCCTGAAGCACCTTCAGACAGCTGCTCTAGTGCCAGGGGGCCAAGCACAGGGCATAGTTGTGCTGACGGGTGCCACAGCACCTCATGGAGAGAGAAGCCAGGACATGAGCAACCGGGAGAGCAAGGCCCAGAGCGGGCAGCAGGAGCACTGGCCACTCGGGCTCCTACCCAGGCTGCCCCGAGCGGCGGAGCTGCCTGCATAGCTGAGTGGAGGCCCGGTCCCAGCACCCCATCTTTCTAAGCACCGTATTTAGGTCCATGTCTCCAGCACGTGGTGACCTCCTGGAGGGCAGTCAGCCTGCGCAGGCCCCAGCCCCACTGTCCTCCTCTGGCCTCGGCCTCTGCCTCCCGCCTCCTCTCACTCCTCTCTGTTCGCCAAGGCCCACTGCCCGGTTTCCTCTCACCTACCTTTCGTTTTGCTCTTGCTGCCCAATGGCCTCAAGGTGCCACCCTCCTCCCTTGAGGAAGTTAACGCAGAGGAGGCTCAAGGGAGAAAGCCCCGCCCGAGAGGCCGGGCTCCACCTCTCCGCTGCTGTTCCGGACCAGGACTGAGCACTGAGCCCCAGGGGCCCGGGATCCCCTCCTGGCCCGCAGGTCGGCAGGGGGGCCCTGGTGGCCGCCCTGCCCGCCCGACGCCGCCTTCTCTCCCGTGCCCCAGGAGTACCTGATCAAGGTTGGGAACCTGAGCCGCGGCGCCGTGCAGATGATCGGGGATCTGCTGAACAAAGACTCCGGCTACTACGAGGCCTTCGTGGAGACCCTGCGAGGCTTCATCTTGTTCTTCCACGAGACCCGGTGCGCAGTGGGGTGGCGAGGTGGGGCGCGGGCTGGCCGGTCCCCGGGGAGAATGGAAGGTCCCCTAGGAGGTGACGTAAGGGGATGTGTTGGGCACAAACTGAAAAAGACACAAATCACCAGACAGCGGGCTCTTGAGGAGCCCTAAGGTCTGGAGCTGGGTATGTTGAGGAGGCTTGGGGAGACTTCCAAATGGGGGACATAGGGTGTGCGCCCTGCCATCTGTCCAGCCACCCATCTGGGGCTGGGTCACCACTTAGACTACGTGCCTGGGGGTCAAGCTGGCCTGCTGCTCACTCGTGTCATGTCGCGGTTTCCTCAAGGGTGGAGGTGGAGGCAGGCAGCGTCACCCACCATGAAGCGTTCAGGCCCAGAGCCCCTCGCAGCCTCGCTGTGTCTCTGAGGCCCGCAGGAAATCTTTTTCCCAGTTTTCTGGAAGGGAAGGGGCTTGAGTAACCTGTGTGTCCTGCCTTTTGTGCCCTGAACTGTGGTTCTTCCTAAACGTGCAGCTTTAAAATTCTAATTTCCACCGTGCTGGGTGGCGTGCACCTTTCATCCCTAGCTCTTTGAGGCTGAGGCAGGAGGACTGCGGTGAGTTCAGGCCAACCTGGGCTACCTAGTGAGACCCTGTCTCAAGAAGCCAACCAAAATTCTTATTTCCTCGTCTCCTTTCCACCTACACTTATTTCTTCTATTCCGCCTCAAAGAAGGGAGAAATAAACCAGGTGGACATCCCTAAAGAAGTGGTAGCCAGGGATGGGCGGGCAGGGCTTTCCAAATTCCAGTGAGCCTGGGCAGAGGGGGCTCCTTCCACGCACATGTTTCACCACCCGTAGAGCCAGGGCTTAAAAACACCTCTCCCCCTGGGTGTGTCCCAGGGGTACCTTTCAGAACCCCAATCTGAGGACCCTTGGCAAGGGGACAGTCAGAACCACCGAGCCCATTCTCCTATGACACAGACTGCAGGGCTTTTCGCTCAAGACGGTGCTCCAGGGTGCTAAACCCAGAGCCCACCCTAGCTCGGGCTCTGGCTGCTCGAGGACCCAGAGCCTTTGAGATGAACTGGGAGACGGTGGTGACTCGGGCTCCAGCCCATCTAAGGGAGAGGGCGCCTGGGCCAGCCAGTGCCGCTGAGGCTGCAAGCCTCCTCCCACCAGCCCCTGGGCCTTGGGCTTCATTAATCCACTGAGATCCAAGCAAGTGCTTCCATGAGGAGAGGGAACAAGGCTGCATTTGGGGGCCCTGCACTGAGGGCTCTGAGCCATGGCGAAGGGCCTGAGCACTACCCAGAGTCCCTGCCAGCCCAAACCAGGGACAGGATGGCCCGGGAGCTCTGCTGCCTTTTCTTGCTGGGTCAGTCAGTACCCCTCTCTGCTCCCCCAGCCGAGCCGCCGACCAGGCACCAGTCCCTTTGCCTTCCGGTGGCCTCCCTGACATGTGGCCCGACTGGGGACCTCCATGCCTCCTCCACCAACCCCCTTCCCTCCACTTCCCTTGCACTCTCAGGTTCCAGGAGATCGTTGGGGGCTTTGACCAGCTGCCCCAGGCCCTGCACAAGGCCCTCAGGCCAGGCACGGTGCGGCTGCACTCTCCGGCGGAGGAGGTACACACAACAAGAGATGGCGTCCACGTCATCTACCGGACGCCCGACCCTCTGCAGCCCAGGACACGCCTGACTGCCGACTTCGTGGTGGTGGCCACCACCGCCAAGGCCGCCCGGCTCCTCCGTTTCCAGCCACCCCTATCCCACAGTAAGGAGGACGCCCTGCGCTTGGTCCACTACAACAGTGCCACCAAAGTGATCCTGGCCTGCACGCAGCGCTTCTGGGAGCGCGACGGCATCTCCGGCGGCAAGTCCATCACCGACCGGCCCTCTCGCTTCATCTACTACCCTGGCCACACCTTCCCCAACGGCGTGGGCGTCATCCTGGCCTCCTACACACTGGACGACGACTCCAGGTTCTTCTCCGCCATGGACCACACGCAGGTGGTGAGCATCGTCCTGGAGGACCTGTCTGCCCTCCACGACCGCCCCAAAGAGGAGCTCCAGGCCCTGTGTCCCCATTCCTTTGTCAAAAATTGGGCCCTCGACCCCTACTCCATGGGTGGCTTTGCCTTCTTCACCCCCTACCAATATGTGGACTACGCCAAGGAGCTCAGTCGGCCGGAAGGTCCGATCCACTTTGTAGGTGAGCACACGGCCCTGCCCCATGGCTGGATCGACACGGCCATCAAGTCCGGACTTTTGGTGGCCAAGAGCATCCACGTGGCTGCAGACCTAGCAGGGAGAGGGAACTCCAGGGACTTCAAGGAGCCCCCCTCCAGAAACGAGCTGTAGCCAGCTTGGCAGCACCAGAGTGAGTCCAGTCACCCGGGTTCATTGGGAACAGTCTCGGGTCTCGCTATCTCAGTTCATCTTGACCTCTGCCCAACTATGCCAGACTGAGAGGTGCCACCACAGGCCCAGGGGCGGAGTCTCTGTGACATCTAGCCACCCATGTCTGACAGCATCTCCACCACAGGGACTCCCGACATGGTCATTAGAACAGTAAAACACACGCTGCGTGTAAGGCTGCCGCCCAGGGCTCCGTCTGCATGCTGAGTGGCAGCTATTATTAGCTTTCTTCCCACCGAGACCGGGCACCCACACCCATGACTTAAAAGCAAAACCACATGCTAGGAGGGCGCAGTGGACCAAAGCCGTCGCTGCAAAGAGGGGTGGGGCAGCCCCAGGCCACCCTCCCTGCCCCACTCTGACACAGCGTGCTCCACCACCCTCCAGGCCCCAAAAGGCAGGTTGACAGCTGCAAATCCTGCAGTCTGGTGCTGAAGGCCAGGTCCTCGCCCTCCAGTCCCTGCCTTGGTCTTCTGTCCTTTCTCTCTCCTTTAGTCCAGTCTGGCCCAGCACCCCTCCCCATATCCCGCCCTGAGACTCTTCCTAAAGTTGGGGACCTTGTTCCCTGGCAGCAGCTGCGTGGCCCATGGCACGCTCCTCCCTGGGGCCATGCTGCTGTTGCCACCCCGGTGCGCATGTCCTCATACCACTCTGTGCAGGCAAGAACACCAGCTCTGAGTGAATGCTGGTCACAGATGCTATCCAAGGTGATGCAAGCGTGAACCTATCCTCAAATATAATTCCAAATCCTTTCGTTTCTTCTCGACTCTGCTACTTTGTCTTGTTCTTTTTGTGCTCCTAAGATAATTAACAATTCACTTTCGAGACATCTAGCAAGGAATACGTGATCTGAATGAATGAAGTTCTCGGGGTGCCCAGGGCTATAACTTCCCCAGGTCGCTGGTCTTCCTTACTGGCAGCCCTAGGAAGTGAAGAGGCAGACATACAGATAGACAACCAGACAGAGTTACAAGATGGCTGGGAAGCCCATCATATAGCAATGCCCTGCCCGGAGCCTTGTCCTAAGGGACCTCTTGGTGTGCATTGGTCACCCAGGGCCCCCAGGGAGAGGCAAGCCCACTGCATGTCACCAGAGGAGGCCTCAGACAGAGCTGAGCCCATTCAAGTGTGTTCCGTGTGTCACATGCCAGGGCTGGCATTGGACCTGTCCACAGACGGATGTGACAGCCTCCCAGGGGTCGGTGGAAGATGATGGAACACACAAGGCTCATGGGTCAGGGACAAAGGGCCTAGGTAGGACTCATGACCTGGTTGGCATCATGGGTAGCCCGTGTCATGAGGGGAACAGGTGAGGGCTGCAGGGGTCTCCCACAAGCTGGGAGCAGCAAGCACAGGGAACTTCCACGAAGCCTGTCCAGAGCATGGGGTGGGTAGGCCTACCTCACGCCTCAGCCTCCCTCACAGCAACGGCCCAGGAAGGCTCTGGCCCAGAGCAATGGGGTCTCACGCTAGACAGCCCCGCAGGGCACACGGTGACACTCGGGCATCTTGCTCCTCCAGGCAGCAACTCCACCCAGTTTCCTCCCTGCTTTACGGGTACTTAGCCCCACACCACCACTGTCTCCCCAGTGTCTTGCTACTTGTTATGGAGGGAGCAATAATTTAAAAAATAATGATTCCTGGGCATGGCGGTGCGTACCTATAATCCTTCAGGAGGCGGTGAATTCAAGGTCAGCCTCGACTACACAGTGTGACCCTGTGTCAGTGGAGTGGCATCCATCTCAGGCAGGATGAGGCAGGAGGCTGACAGGTGTACACAGTGAAGATACGGAGCGGTTCCGTCAGGCAGACATCTCCCTTGGGTCACCTGTTTATGAGCACACACACCCCCTTCCCTACATCCTGGCCCCACCACTCCTGACTCTAGCAACCACTAAAGTGTTTATCGTTACCAGAACTCTATCATTTCTCGAGTGTCATTTTTGGATTTGGGAGGTCTTGTGGTGGTGTTTTGTTTCTGTTAGGCAGGGTCTCTCTATGTGCACCACCACACCAGGCTAGAGATGAGCTCCGGAGGTGGACTTCCAGGGCTGTAATTCCAAGGTCTGCCGGATTCTCTTCTGGATCCGTTGATGTATTTGTATGCATTGCTAAGTAGCTTTTGAAAAAAAATAGTACTGAAGGTTAAATCCAGGAGATGAAACCTGGAGTTTATTTATTTATTGAGACCGGCCTCACTGAGCTGCTCAAGCTGGCTGGCGCTCGTGACCCTCCTGCTCCGGCCTCCCGGAGTGCCAGCATCCCATCCGGATCGGCCCCCTGGGGCTTGAGAGCAGCACTCTGGGGCGCGGTAACACCGCTGTTCGCTTGAGCGTCAGCCAGACAGGAACTTCGGGTTCTACTCAGTTTGGAGCTGTCACAAATAATGCTAGGAACATCGCTGCCTACACTTCTGTGTGAACACAGCTCATACTCCTGGGGACACATGCCAAGGGGTGTAATGACAGGGTCTCTCGGCACGCTGTGGTGTCTCGGCCTGCTGGCCCGCATCTGGCGGTGACTTCTTTATCTGGGTCGTTCTGATAAGATCCTATCAGAATCTCCTTTAATGTGTGCTTCGACACTCCCCAGCTTCCCCTTCCACATTTCTGTGGTGAAACATGTTCTCCCGTCGGTCGCTTCACCTCCCAGGGGAATGTGTGCTATTCCACCACCCCACCGGCAGGGAGACCTCTGTGAACCCTGGCTGGGAGCCCGCGGCCAGCAGCGTCCGCAGCTTTCTCTCCCCACCTCCTGCTGCACCCTCCTCCTCCAGAGGTCTCACAAAAGCCGTGGATCCCGCCTGCTCCGGTCTCACGTGCACTCTCCTGTGGGCCGTCTCACTCTTCACCAAGTGCTCGGTCCTGAAGATTTGCTATTTTTATGTGCAAGTTTTATGGTTTCAGATATTATATGTAAATCCAGGATTCCTTTTAACTTGTATACAAAGTGATAGTAGTTTTGCAAATAAAATCTATTTTCTACCAATAAATTTTATATTCTTATGGGAGAAACACAAAGCTGAAAGTCTGACACGGAAAGCACTGTAGGAAATGAGTGCCTGTGTGTGTCTGTACCCTGTGGCTATCCTGCTTTCATACTTATAGGCTCCTTTCAGTTCAGCTGGAAGATCAGACACCGTTTAAGCCCAATTTGGGACCAACCTGCCCCAGCTTTCCCCATGGCTGAGGTGGCAGGGGAACCAAGGTTTTAGAACAGGAGCAGCGAGTGGTGGCTTGATTTCCCCAACAGCGCCCCACTTTCAGACTGCCCGAGTCACCTGGTCTTGCAAGGATTGTTGGTAAGAAAATAAAACTGCTTCCCTGGCCGGGAATCGAACCCGGGCCGCGGCGGTGAGAGCGCCGAATCCTAACCACTAGACCACCAGGGAGGCGCTGTGCTCTGGCTGCCGGTACAGGCTGAATGAAGGAGCTGGCGCCGCCTACGGAGGCCATGGGGCGGAGCAAGCTGGTCGTGAAAGTGAAGGAGGCA
Organism: Capromys pilorides; assembly: GCA_004027915.1. Taxonomy (NCBI): domain Eukaryota; kingdom Metazoa; phylum Chordata; class Mammalia; order Rodentia; family Capromyidae; genus Capromys; species Capromys pilorides. The sequence goes on along the minus strand of PVKN010001054.1, from coordinate 42,319 downwards.
CCGGGCTTTAGAGGAAAAAAAAAAAAAAAAAAGACTGTGTCAGAAGTGGGATTCGAACCCACGCCTCCATACGGAGACCAGAACACCCACAGGGAAGGCTCTCGCCTTGAGTCTGGCGCCTTAGACCACTCGGCCATCCTGACACCCGGAACTCCCTCTGCGCTATGTGACCTGCAGTCTACACTCTGCACCCCGGCCAGCCCCGCCTCGGAACCAAAGCCAGGTCCGCCGCGAGCCCGGCGCGACTGGAGGCCGCCGTAGGAGTATCGCGGGTTCCAGCGTCTTCTGGACGACCTGACCATTTAAAGTCCCGGTCTCAAAAACTAAAAAAACAAGAGTTAGGGATGTAGGTCAAGGAGAAGACCCTGGGTCCAACCCCCGGTACCACAAATTAAAGTAAAAATCCGGGCCTGAGGGATGCAGCCGGGCGCCTGCCCCAAGCACAGGGCAGTGCCAGGGGACGGCGGAGCCTGCGTCCCCGGGGGCTGGCGCCGGCCGGACCCGACCTGCAGGCGCGTTGGTCGACCCCGAGGAGCAGCGTAAGATGTGTTTCCTCACCGCCCTAGGAGGCGGACTCCCCGCGCCTGTTTCTGAAACAGGAAGCGGTTAAATCCCGGATTCGCTGCCCGGGAACTTCAGCAAGAGACGCGCGGGGAGGGCTAGCGGCCGAACTCCGGGCGGGCGGCGTTTGCACCGCGGGTCGAGTCCGCTTCCGGGCAGGACGCCGTCTGCACGGCAGAGCAGCGCTGAGCCGGCTGCCTGGACCAGATGTCATTCACTCATCCGCCTGTGCGTCCCCCCGCGCATCCACCCGCCCACCACCCAGCCACCCAGCCACCTATCCACCACCCCCATCCGCCCGTCCACCCCTCCATGTGCTCGCCTATCCACCCAGCACCCAGCGTTCCATGCACCCAGCTATTCTGCGACACACCCGCCCACCCATCTGTCCAACTGTCTGTCCGTGGAAACTTCAGTTTTAGAGTGCAAAGCCTGTCCTGATGTGCTGATTGGCTAGAGGAGGACATAATCAGCCCCAAAGTACCAGCTCTGAGGGCCCCCGCGGGCTGCCAAGTAAAGCCTCACTCAGGGACCTGCAAAAATGCATCTCACTGCCCGAAACGCACGGCTCATGCCAGTATGAACTGCACGTGTCAACTGACGGTGCTAAAGAACAGATTTATTCTGACATTTGTTTAAAATAAAGAAAACCTTTGGTTGCGTTTTCTGCATCCTCAACCCTTAATATTTTTTTTTAAAGAGTGACTTAAATACAAAATGCATTTGGAAGAGTTAAAAAAAATTAAGATTTATTAAAGTGTTAATGTTTAATTGTTTGACCCATTTTACATATCTATATCTATTAATCTAAACAGATTTGATGATGAAAATATGTAATACAACCATTGTCAAATTTTTGTTCTTCTTTTGAAATTCTGTACCATATGTATTCTTGCTTATTACTGTTTTCCTTTGTTTCTGCTACTTTTACTCTTCAAAATAAAAGAAAGAAAACCTCTGGAACTACTGCAATAGGATTTGCAACAGGGGAGAAAGGAGGCTTGATTCCAATTCAAGAACGATTTATGGCCCTGGTGGAGCAAGATGCCGGCCAGGAGTTGGAAAATTACTAAGCAGGGAGCTGGAGAGTAAGGGGATTAACTGAACTGGTCGTACAGGAGTCCTGTTAAACCCAGGCTAGGGCCTGGGCATCGCCAGGGATGGTTGATCAGATAAGAGGGTGAAGGAATTCTCACTAAGCCCATTTAGCAAGACTCTGCCACCTGGGGCAGGAGAAGTCAACGACATCCATGCCCATGGAAAAGTGCCTCAGAGGAGTAGGGAGGGGCGGATACCGCCCCGTGCAAAGGGGAACCTGAGCAGGTAATCACCCATCTAAACAAGTGCTGCAAGGGGGTCACTGACACGTGCCAGCCCAGGGAATGTCCTAAGCCTGATCACCGGTAGTGCTCAGTTACAGTCCCACTTAGAAGTTTTCTTTTTTCTGTGGCAGAGAAAATTTTGTCAGTTGTATCCCTTGACACACTCCATTTGCACCGCTGTGCAGAGGAATCTGTAACCCTGCTCAGCCAGAACCCCACGCATCACTAACCGGTCGCCTGCGAGGCCACCTCATCCTCGGAGCTGGGCGGCTGGGCGGGAGTGGTGAGGGAGAGAGCTTGCAGGCCAGGACCAGTAGACACCGAAGGGCCGCCTCGCCACACAGCCTGCCGCAGAGCCGCAGGAAGGGTGCCGGCGATCTCCGAGCACTTCCAAGTTGAGGATAACATTTCCTCTTTTAAAAATTGTGCTCCATTCTTAATAGACACGTGATAGGTGCATACATTGATGGAGTTCAAGGGTACTGTTTCCATATGTGCATCCATTGTGCGATGATCAGATGAAGCTAATGAGCAAACACGACCACGCCTTCACACTCTGTAGTGGACTGCCCCTGGGTGGTCAACTTGTTGCACCCAGCTGAGCTGAGCCCACATGGTGCTGGGTGGGGGAGGCCCACCTGAGGGCTGTTGTCGCAGCATAAGCGGCAGGGCTGGAGGAGAAGCTGCTGGGAGGCGGCTGGGGAGGCCACAGGAGGTGCTGGGAGCGGCTGGGTCTCCTGGCTGCTCTGCTGGAGGGCCCTGTCAGGCTGGCTCTCCTGGGGAACCTGGCTGTTCTTGTCAGAGGAGGAGCTTGGGCCCTGTTATCACTGAGAAAGACCAGGGTTCACTTTGGGGAGCTGTTGGGAGCCGCAGGAAGCCAGGAAATGGATCAAATGTGTGTAGGTGGGACTGGGCCTCAGTGCCTAAAGCAAACAAGCTACCCCAGTGCTGAGAACAACATCCTGTCTGGTTCCGGCCAGCTACTAGTCGCTAAGCAACCTTGTGTCATGTGATACAAACTTTGCAGAAGTATAAATAAAGGATCTATTTTGTGTGTGTGCGCGCTAAGTTAGCCTTGCCCATCAGGCAGACTGGTGCCACCCAGCCCAGCTTTTTTCTTCTTGTCTTTCTCATTCCTATTGCCGTGCCCCCTCCTCCTACACCCCTCCCCCCTCTGGCTCACAGTAAGGCCAAGGGATCCCTACATTTAGTGCCCTAACAGGGACCCCGGTATGAGGTAAGTGTGGGCGGAGGAACCACTTCCTAAAAGCGCTCTGGTCCTTACCTTGGGCGTCGCTTCCTGACTCCAGAGGGTAAGAGGATGCACAGCTGAGACTCCCGGAGAAGCTTGTTGCATTGGCTTTCCTGGTGGGAGCTCAGCTTTCCTCATCATGGGAGGAGCTCAGACGCTGCTGTTGCTGAGCAGGGTTGGCTGCTTCGCAGGGGCGCTCTGGTCCTCACCTTGAGCATGGCTTCCTGGCTCCAGTGCAGAGCCCTCAGCCTGCTCGCCCAGATCCTTCATCCCGCCGGCTCAGGTTTTCTAGCTTCCACCACTGACCTTTGGGTCTTCCAGGCGCAGATTTGTGAAGCAGCACTGCATGGTCCCTTGTCATGGGTTCTAGGGTACCAGCTGAACTTGTGGGGGGCCCTGTTTTACACTGTAGGTTTTCAGCTGGACTCATACAGGTCATTCTGTGGGATTCAGGCCCTCCGCTGGATTCTTTGGTCTGCAGTGTGGACAGGTTTCCTGCACTGTTTGTGTAAGATCCTTTAGATGGTTCACGATGGAATAATCTTATAAACGGTTCCTGCATTGTATTGCTCCCCTTGCGAAGTCCCATCCGGTGAGAAGGTAACCAGCTTTCTAGCTTTTGGGTCCTTGTTTTGGGGCAAGGAGGACTGAAGCCAAAAAAAAAAAAAAAAAAACAGCAAACGCGGGCAGTGGGGAATGGCCAGATGTGTGCTTATTAGAAAGAACAGAAGAAAAGTTCAGAGAGGGGCGCCCCCAGCGCCAGACGCCTTGGAAGCTCACACTTGAGGGTCTGGATGGGCATCAGTCATGCACCTGACAGAAAGCAGGAATGCTCTTGTAGGGACACTGGCCCTTGATGACTCCAGTACAAACTTCCGTTTGTATTTTATTTTTTCCCAGGTGTCTTTCATTTGTTTAAGGACATTTTTGTCTCTTGCATTGCATTGGGCCCTAATAGCCTATTTTGGTATATTAACTCACTTAAACTGAAACTTTTAATTCAAGTTAATTATTTAGAACCTGTGTCCTATGTTTATTTTTTTTTTTTTTTTTTCAATCTCTGGGGTTAAAGAACATGGAAAGAGCTGGGCATGGTGATGCACGCCTGTAATCCCAGCACTTGGGAGGCTGAGGCAGGAGTATCAATGTGAGTTCAAGACCAGCCTGGGCTACAGAAGTGAACTCACAGCCAGCCTGAAACTGCATAGGGAGACCCTGTCTCTCTTTTTTTTCTTTTTTTCCGGTACCGGGGATTGAACTCAGGACCTTGCACTTGCCAGGCAAGCACTTATTCTACTGAGCTATCTCCCTGGGCCCTAGAGATCCTGTCTCAAAAAGAGAAAAGAAAAAGGAAAAAAAAAAAGAGGGGCCAGGAAGATAGCTCAGTGGTATAAAGCGCCTGCTTAGGCAAGCTTAGGCAGCTGCTGGTACCACTGTTCGATCCCCGGCACCACATGCTGCGCCAGCCCCACCTCCAGGCTGAGCCGGCCATAATATAAATAAAGTTTAAAAAAAAGAATACGGAAAATATGCTTGCTGCAATTTTGGAATTCAAAACACAGTATGAAACATAACCACCGTGCTGCACAGTATACCCCCAGGTACTCTTTCCATGTGCCTCTCCCCATCCTCACCACCCCAACCCAGGCTCTGGGCACCCGTCCTACTACTCTGTATGAGGCCTGCTGTTGTACGACCCCTCCCCCCTCCAGTGACACCATACCGTGCTGTCTTCGGGCTTGGCTTACGACACTGGACATGGGTCTCCGACAGGACTCACCCATGGTCATGAATGATGGGAGGCTATTCTTTTTTAAGGCAGAATAGCGTCCCACTGGTCACTTCATCCTTTATGGGCACTTCGAGTGTCTCTCTATTGAGCCTGTTTTAACTGCTGCTCTGCTGACCATGGGCTGCAGACCCCTCGTACTAGACTGGATCGTGTTCAGCAGTGAGGGGGCTGCATCGTACTGCAAGGCCGCTCGTTTGTAAGGAACTTCCAAGGGCTGGGGAGAGAGCTCAGCCGCATAAGCACGTGCCTGTAAGCAACTTCCAAATTGTTCTCCCCAAGGCTATCCCAGGAGGTCCCGCCAGCATGCACAAGGGTTTCTTTCCTCCACATCCTTGTGTTTGTTCAAACTGCAGGGGCAGTTGTTTACATAGATGTATCCACAGAGTCGTACTGGGAGTCCTGCCCACTCATCTTACTGTGCCCCAACAGATCAGGGATCCTCTGCTGTGAATCAGGCATAGTGGTGCATGCCTGTAATCCCAGCACTTGGGAGGCTGAGGCAGGAGGATCGATGTGAGTTCAAGACCAGCCTGAACTGTATAGCGAGATCTTGTCTCTAAAAGACAAAAAAAAAAACGATCCTCTGCTGCTGATTGGAGGAAGCTGAGGACTCACAGGGCAGGGCTCTAGGGAAGGTGGAGGCCAGCACCCATCCCTTGTGACAGCACCATGATGCACCGGTCCTGTGGGAGACATTCTCATGTAGCAATAGCTGCAGGCGACCGTGGGATCAAGGAAGAGTTGGTTCCTGTGACACAGCGTGTTGCCTGCAGGGCCTGCAGGGGATAAGTCCCCTGACTCAGCATCCTCTGACTTTTCAGCATTCTTGAGGTCCTTGTTCATGTGATAAAACCACAGAAATCTTTGCAAAACCTTTGAATTTTTATTGAACTTAAACTAACACAACACAAGGCCGGTGAGATCGTTCAGCGGTCTAAAGCTCCCGCTTAGGAAAGCTTAGGCAACTGCAAGGACCACAGTTTGATCCCCGGCACCACGTGCCGTGCCAGCCCATCCCCAGGGCAGGCTGAGCTGGCCATAAAAATAAATAAATAAATAAATAAAATAATTAATTTAAAAATTATCTTAAAAAAAAGAGGTTGAATTTTTAAAAAAAATAATGAACTAATTAACATAGCACAAAACTAGCCCTGCGAACAACTCAGAGGCATTTGGTACATACAGGACCTTGTGCAGTCACTGCCTCGATTCAGCTTCACATTTCGCTGTCCCTCCTGTGGTCCCTGTCTCCCTCCCCTCCCCCACGCCATGGAAAGCACCAGTCTGCGTTCTGTCCCTGCCAATGCCCTGGTCACTCTTCTCATCAGTAAACCACAGCAGATACTTACCACTTAAAGGAGAGGTTTGCTTTAGCTCCCATTCTCAGCTCCTAGGTGGTCAGCCCCAAGGCAGGCAGCATGGAGGAAGGCCTGGGGGAGGGCAGCAGCTCATGCCCCGGTGGCCGGGAAGCAGGGACCAAAGGGACAAAGGAGGCAGGGAGGTAAACCCTTCCAGGCAGGCCACGCTCCCTCCCAGTGACTGCCAGACCCATCTCCTAACAGCGGGTCACCTATCGAGATGGCCCCCGTGATTCAGTCACTTTCCAAAAGCTCCATCTATGACTGAGTGAGGCATTCTGGGGATATTTTCTAAGTGATAACAACATAGAATCACATAGCATGTGCCCTTCCCAGTGTATGGGTGTACTTTTTCCTTCCTATGACTGACATTCTAGTACGTGTATCTCACACTTTGTTCATACATTAATGGACATTTGGGAAACTTGAGGTGTTATAAATGCTACTGCTATGCACATGTGCCTATCCACACTTACCTAAGCACTTACTTTCAATGTTAGTGGTACACATGCATAAGAATTTATATTCCCAGTAGCACATATGGGGTTCCAATTTATTTTTTATTTTTGTCTTTTTTGATACAGAGTTTCGCTATGCGAAAACTTGACCTCACTTTTGTAGCCCAGGCTGATCTTGAACTCACATTGATCCTCCTGCCAAAATCTCCCAAGTGCTGGGATTACAGGTGTATGCACCACACCTGGCTCTAATTTTTTTTAACTTTATTTATTTATGTTATGGCCAGCTCAGCCTGCCCTGGGGGTGGGGCTGGCACAGCATGTGGTGCCAGGAATTGAACCATGGTCCCTGTGTTTCCTAAACTTGCCTAAGCAGGCACTTAAAATGCTGAGTTATCTTGCTGGCCCTTTTTTTTTTTGTATTAGGAATTGAACTTATGACATTGTGTTTGCCAGGCATGCTCTGTACCACTAAGCTATATCCCCAGACAGGGGTTCTGATTCAATAACTTTAAGTGGCTATACTAGTGAGTACAAAGTGAGACTTCATTAGGATTTTAATTTGCATGACTATAATAATGTTAGGTGTCATCAAATGCTTTTAGAAATTTGGTATTTTCTTTAGAGAAATGTGTATTCATTTGCGCATTTTTCAACTGATTCTTTACTTCACCCTTTAATGTGTGGCTGGGGGGTTAGCAGGCTTCTTTTCTCCCTTTCCCAGGACTTCTAAGCAGATGGACAATGGGAAGGAAACTGATAGGGACCATATTTACACTTAAGTTCCCAGGGTTCTTAGAGAATTAGCACACTTTTCCTGGGGGTCTGAAGTACAGGCCTGAGTGGTAATTATTTCCTCACGAGGTCCTGGGGAGTCTATTAGAACTGAATAACCTTTTGTTATTCAGTTCTAGGTGTTCTGTATATATCCTGGACACTAGACCTTTATTAGCTATGTGACTTAAAAATATTTTCTCCTTTTACTTGAGACAGGGTCTTGTTATGTAGTCCAAGCTGCCTTTGAACTTGCAGGGATCCTCATGCCTCAGCCTCCAAAGTGGTGGGATCACAGGTGTGGGGCACCATGCCCAGTCTTTCCTTCCATCTGTAGTGTGTCTTTTCACTTTCTTCAGAACATCCTTGCTTTATAAAAGCTGAGTAAATTTATCTGTGTTTTCTTTTTCTTGTTCATGTGTTTGATGCCATTTCTAAGAATCCACTACCCAAGCCCAAGTCATAGAGGGGGCACATCTATACTTTCTTCCTGTAGCTGTATGATTTCTGATTTTATATTTTAGCCATTGATCCATTTTTAGTTAACTGTTGTATATGGCGTGAGGTAGAGGTCCTGCTTCATTCTCTTACCTACGCAGTTACTCCAGTACCATTTGTTGAAGAGAATATTCTCTCCCATGTTTCAAAACCAATTTCCCAGCTGGGCTATGGTGGCGCATGCCTGTAGTCCCAGCACTTGGGAGGCAGAGGCAGGAGGATTGGTGCAAGTTCAAGACCAGCCTTAACTGCATAGCAAGACCTTGTCTCAAAAAAAAAAAAAAAAAAAAAA
>PVKN010001054.1:0-33912 GCA_004027915.1 Capromys pilorides | reverse complement strand
GGGTTTGATTACTTTGCTTGTAGTTTTGAAGTAGCCTTGTGCGTCTTCACACTTTGCTCTCTTTCGAAGATTGTCTATGTGGTAGTTTCTGCAATCCTCTATGCACTTAAGCATGTGGGGATTTTTTGTTTTGTTTTTCAGTATGGGAAATTGACCCAGGCCTTCAAAACAACCTACAGTCTCAGCTTTCTCCCCCTCTCCCCTGCCTTCCCCCACCCCCTACATGCCCCACCACCACCCCACCAAGCCGTGTCTCACCAAATTACCCAGCCTAGGCTCAAACTTGCAATCCTGCTACCACAGCCTCTGAGAGTACTGAAACTAAAGGTGTGTGCAACACCATGCCTGGCTTCACCCTTTACTGTACTGCTGGGGGTCAGCAGGCTTTTCTCCCTTCTTTCCCAGGACTTCTAAGCAGACAGACAGAGGGAAGGAAACTGATGGGGATCATATGTATACTTAAGTGCCCAGGGTTCTTAGAGAATTAGCACACTTTTCCTGGGGGTCTGAAGTACAGGCCTGTGTGGTAATTATCTCCCCACGAGGTCATGGGGAGTCTAAATGTAGCCGATGGGCAGTGTGCTAAGAGGCATGAAGCCCAAACAGGAATCAAGAAGACTGCTGTCTGCTCTGGGCTCTACAAGAGATGTGTGGCATGAGGTAGAGAGGGGGAGAAGCCTCCCCAGCTTCCCCCAGTTCTCACTATGGAAGGGCTTTGTTATCACTAGCTAACCAGGGCTGTGGAGAGCTCAAACTACCTAGTCCTGGTGGGAGTAAACAAAGGAGATCTTGGGAACAAGTCCAGCAAGATGCAAAACTGAAATCCCAGGACGGAGGCACAAGGACTGCAAGTTGAGAGAGAGAGAGAGAAAGAGAGAGAGACAGAGAGACAGAGAGACAGAGAGAGAGAGAGAGAGAGAGAGAGAGAGAGAGAGAGAGAGAGAGAGAAGAGGAAGAGGAGAAGGAGGAGGAGGAGAGGGGAAGGGAGAGGGAGAAGGGGAAGGGGAGGGAGAGGGAGAGACAGGAATGTAACAACAGGATTAGGAGGAATGTCTTCAAGAATGTTCATGGTTCACAAATTCTTCTATCACCACAAAAATGTGGTGATAGCATCTGACAGAAGAAGAACAGCTGGATCCATTTCTGGAAAGCAAAACTTTTCAAATTCAGAATAAGACGAGGAGGCAGAGCAAATGGGAGAAGCCCAAGGGAGAAGAGGCAAGAACACACAATGAAAGGGTCAGGGTAGAGAAAAATGAAAACAAAACAAAAAATAAATAAAAGGGAGGGCCGGACAAATAAAGCACCCGCAAGCAGGTGCAGGGGCCGGATGTTAAGTCCCTGGGTCTGCCACGCCTGCCCCACCCCCAGGGGCGCACAGAGACAGCAACTGAGCTTGGGTGTGGTGGGGCTGGCCTGCAATCCCAGCTCTTAGGAGGCTGTAAACAGGCAGATCACTACGAGTGTGATCTAGTAGTGAGATCCTGAACACCCTGTAGATCCTTCCCTTAAAAAAAATACAGAAAAGAGGGACAAAAAAATAAAAGGGACAAATAAAAATGAGAACACAGATAAAAGAGAATCAACGCAAATTTCATCTTAGTCTTTGTACGTGGACACTAAAACAATTCAGGGTCCCACAATGCCCTGAAGTCACTAAAGATGGGGCGTAACCCATAATTATGGGATCTTCGATTTCATTCAAGGGACAGAGAAACTGCAATTTTACAGACCATGAGGTGAAAAGGTAAAGTGTGCTTTTTGTGTTTTTTCTCACGTGTTCTCTATGGCATCCTGCACCCCCGATAAAGTAACACCTTCATTAATGAGCACAGTGATCTGGCAAGGCCTTAGCCCAGCTGGACAGGCGTGGAGTCCCCGGCACACAGAGCATGAGAAGGTGGACAGGATTTCTGTCTGTCGGATGTAACTGTCTGAGGACACTGAGATGGGGAAGTTACTGGGACCATCCAGGTGACTTTAAATGCCTTTCCACACATCCTTTCCGTAAAAGAATGACAGCACGTGGCTCCACATCAAAGAGGAGGTGGCAGTGAGGTCACAAGAGCCACAGACTATAAAGTGAAATGTCCACAAGTCAGGGAACTCCAGCCACCACCACAAGCCAGAAGCCCACAAGTGTCTCCTACAGTGCATTTGGGGCACCGAGTCCTGTGACCCTTTACTAGTGGTCTTGTGGCCTCCCGACCTGGAAGGGAATAAATTTCTGCAGTTGTCAGCCATGAGGTTTGTGGTAATTTCTTCCTTCCTTCTTTCCGATACAAGGTCTAGTTCTTCCTATCTCGGCCAACCCCAGCGCTGGGATTACAAGGGTGTACACCACTCTGAGTCGGTGCCGGGACCAGCACAGCATCGAGTTCACGACCTTGTGTTTGTCACACAAGCGCTGTGCTACTGAGCCGTATACTCGGCCCTGTGGTGACTTCTTACAGCACCCAGGAGAAAAAGCGGCTTGTAGGAGGCATTTATAAGTGGAGAAATCACGGCACCGGACTCAAGAGGCTATGTTCTTGAAGCAATAAAGAGCTGCCTTGCACGTGTAAGGCCTTGGTTCAAACCCCCGCAACACACACGCACGCCTCTTGGAAATAAACAGGAATCCATAGGTAGTGTAGGGTGTCCAGACAAAGTGGATGAACAACGGTGTCACTTAAGAAGGGAGAGAGGACAGGGGTTGCTGAGGGTTACGTTCGCCGCGGGCGTGCTTGGCAAGGTCGCCGGTGTCCCCTCACGGGGACCGGCACTGTCCAGGTCCTGCCCAGCACGACCTGCACCAATCGGGAAACCGTGCGGGCCTGTGGGCAGCTGAGGCAGACACTGCCTCGGGCTGGGGGTGGGGGCCATCGGTGTGTTCGGCAGGGACGTCGCTAGCGCGCGAGCAGCCCGCACGGGTGGGCGGGTGGATCTACCTGGGCCACCACGCGGCAACAGGCGGGAGCGGGAGGTGGGCAGGTCGGATTTGAACTTTGGCAGGGGACCGGCTGTAGCTGCGGCCCTGTGGTGGACAGGGCTCCGGTGACTTTCAAGGCGGCGGGTTCTGGAACAAGAGCTGAGAAGGGCAAGCGGCCGGGTCAGCCGCCCCGGCTCTCGGCCGACCCCGCAACCCCTGGCCCCGGGAGACGCAGCCCAGCCTTCGTCGCCTTCCGCCCGGCAGGCACCGCGCGGGCGCAGTGCGCAGGCGCGCCCGCCCCCGGCCCCGCCCCCGGCGCCGCCCAAGCGGACGCGGACAGTTTCTTCTTAAAACAGCAACGTTGGCGGGCTCGCTAGGTGGGCCCCGGCTCCGCGCTGCTCTCCGGGCGCTCACTAGGCTAGGCGAAGCGAGGCGCAGGGGAAACCGCCGCGCGAGGGCGGGTACTGTGACCGCCGCGCTCGGAGCGCGCGAGCGTCGGCCTGGCGGGGAGGGGGCGCCCCGCAGACCCGCGCTGCGCAGGGAGGCGCCTGGTCGGGCCGCGCCGGGTCTCGGCCTGTCCGTCCTGGACCCGCGGCGAGGCCGGGGTCCCCAGCTCAGCATGTCCCGCCCCTCAGGCCCCCAGCCGACGCCCCATGGCCTCAGCCCCGGCCGAGGAGGAGGCGGCGCGCGGACGGCGGGAGCGGCGCAGACAGCTGGACGCGCGGCGCAGCAAGTGCCGCATCCGCCTGGGCGGCCGCATGGAGCGCTGGTGCCACCTCAAGGAGCGCCTGGGCTTCGCGCTGCACTCGCAGCTCGCCACGTTCCTGCTGGACCGGTCCGAGCGGCATGGGGTGGGGGAGGGAGCTCCCGGGACTCCCGGGGCAGGCGGGGAGCTGGCTCCCCAGGAGTCTCACCTGCCGTCTCCCCCGCAGGTATTTGTCCTCGGGCTGCACCTTCTGCGCAGGTCTGTGGTACCTGGGGATGGAGTTGGGTTGGGGTTGGGGTCAGGGTTTGACCCCAAGGCCTCGATGAGCCCAGAAGCGGCTGCAGTCGGGGGTCCCAGGCAGCCTTGGGACCCTGGAAGGTGGCTGCACCGGGACGGAGGACAGGACCACCTCCTGGTCTGTGGGTGGGAAGAGGGGATCCCCCCACCCCACCTGGCCTCTCCCCTCAGGTCCTGAGCCGCTGTCCTCCAAGAGCCTGCAGTGCCTGGTGCTCCTATGCCACGCTCACAGCCGCGAGTGCGGCCTGGCTCCCGAACTCAGGGGCCCTGCTGGCCGCGGGGCGCTGCTGTGGGAGTGCTCGGCGGGCCACAGCTTCTCCTGGGAGCCCCCGCTGAGCCCTGTGCCCGTGGGGGCGCCCCAGCGGGCCTGGAGCAGTGAGCAGAAGCCTGCAGGTACTCGTGGGGAAGTTATTCCTCTGTGCTAGCGGGGAAAGTGTATTCTTCACAGGTTGATGGTGTAAGGAGAAAGGCAACTGGGTTTAGTGGGGGAATGTATGAGGTATTCGAGGCCAGGCTGGAAAACATACCAAGACTTGTGTAAAAGGAGAGTGAAGGAAGGGAGAAAGAATAAGACGTCGTTCTCTAGCGGGAATCCACAAAAATGGAAAGTATATTCCAGTATTGGCGAAGGGGTACCTGGGAAACCTGGATGCCAGTGGGAGGGAGCGGTGCCCGCAGCCCTCAGGGACACGTCTTGCATCTCCCATTGCATTGCTCATACTCTGCCATCAGGGCCGCCTCCCTGCCATATCCTGGGTGACCACTCTTCCCACAGCCTTGCCCCTTTTCACCACCACCGCAGGCCGCCTCCCCATCCTTTCTGACCCTGCTGTCCCCGCAGGTCTGCAGCAGGAGCATGATGGGGCCACTCCGGAAGCTGGGCTGCTTGGGTGAGCCTGGGGCAGGAGGGCTAGGCCAGCCCCAAGAGGTCCTAGGGAGGGAGTGGAACCTCAGGTTTCCTCTCTCCGGCCTGCAGAGGTGGGGGACCCCAGCCAGAGACCTTCCCACCCGCAAGAGAGGAGGAAGAGGAGGAAGAGATGCTAAGTGATGCCAGCCCATGGAGCTACAGCTCGTCTTCAGATGGGCAAGTTGGGGCTTGGGTGCTAAGCAGAGCTGGACACTCCAGATGCCAACCTGAGGGGGGCGTGCTGAATGGTGGGGGCAGAGGAAACCAGAAGCGCTTCAGATGGGGACCCAGGCTGCAGGCGGAGCTGTTTCAGTTAGGGATTCTTGTGACTTAGGGTTACTGTTGGGGCTGAGCTGGCTGGGTTCTCAAAGAGAGAGAACATCCCCTCTTCTTGGTTCTCCTTTCAGCAGTGAACCAGATGTGTCTGGGCCACCCACAGTACCTGCTACCCACGCACCTGAGGAGGGGAAGACACCAGCAGCCCCCACTCCTCCTGCCGAGCCGTCCCCAGGGGTGTCCCTGCTGCACATGGGAGCACCTCTCATCTCAGAAGCTGAGGTCCAGCCTCAGCCCAGGGGGACCCTGCAGGCTGAGCCTGTAGCCAGGTACTAGGCAGGCACTTAGGTGGGGGATGGGGTTCTGAGCTGGACCTTCCCTCCACACCCTCTGCCCCCACAGCCCCAGGAGTCAGGCCTTGTCCACTCCAATCCTGGCCCCAGATGAGGATGCTGCACAGATTGTGCCCAAGAGAATCCGGTAGGACTTGGGGCCACACTTGGAGGGCCCAGGAGAGGTGGGGACACTGGCAGGAGCCTATAGCTCCCCATCTTCCTGCCCAGGAGAGCTACCAAGAGGGAGCTGCTGCCCTGCGACTTCCCGGGCTGCGGCAGGATCTTCTCCAATCGGCAGTACTTGAACGTGAGGGGCAGCTTGGGCATGTGGGCCGTGGCTGGGAGAGAAACCAAGGAAAGGGGCCCGCGGGTGGACTGTTGCTTGGTGCCATGGCACCTGCTTGGCCCTCTTAGATTCTCAGCCCAGTGAGCCGCAGATGGGTGAGGGGGCACACCAGGTCGTAGTTTATAGACCTCCGTGCAGGAAGTTGCCCTGGGAGGGCTGTGAGGCCAAAGGTTATTCAAGGCAAGGCCAGAGCTCAGGGTCACTGTGTGTGACGCTAGTGGACAGGGTTGGGACTGGGTCATCCTCAGTCCTGACAGGATGGTCCCCAGCTGTGACAGGGAGGGCTGCTGTGGGGTAGGGCCAGGATGGTAGCAGAGACGGCCTTCCTCCTCCACGAAGCACCACAAGAAGTACCAGCACATCCACCAGAAGTCCTTCTGCTGCCCAGAGCCGGCCTGTGGAAAGTCCTTCAACTTTAAGAAGCACCTGAAGGAGCATGTGAAGCTGCACAGTGGTGAGCGAGGGCTGCCCCAGGACAGAGGGTGCCAGAGGGGAAGGAGGTGGGCCCCATGCATCACCAGCCCGGGTGCCGTTTGTGGGCACGGGTGGGCTGGCTTTTCCGTCCTCAGGTGCTAGGAATCTGCCCCTGTCAGTGTGACGTGGCTCCCGCTGTGTGGGAGGAGGCGCCTGAGGGTCTCAGTGTGGAGAGTCAGGGTCCTGGCAGGCAGGACAGGGCTGTGCTGGGGTCTCCTGGGGAGGCTGGGGAGGGCACAGGTGAGGGAGGGTGGGCTGGTCTGGCCCAGAGCTCAGCAGCAGGCTGTGAGGATGGCACAGAGGCCATGCTGGGCCTGCACAGGGGGAGGTGGTGGTACTGCGGGTTACTTACCAAGGCAGGACAGGAAGTGGCCATGGCCAGAGGCTGGAAGTTGGGATTTCCAGGGTGGCACAGTACTTGGTTATACCTGGGTGGCCAAGGAGGGCTGGGGACAGGCTGTGAAGGCCGGCACAGCAGGAGTAACGCACTTAGAGCCAGACCTGCGTGGTCAGTTGCGGTGACAGGGCCCAAAGGAAGATGCTGCTAGGCCGACCAGTGTGTGGCTTGATAGCCACGTCCTCAGGTGGCAACAGAGGTCTGCGGTGGTCCTGCCCTGTTCAGGGACAGGCCCAGGGCCAGCAGGAAGGCCCAGCCGCAGGCACTGGCTGGTGATGCCTGGCTCAGGACGCGCCCTGGGCTGTGGAGTCCAAGCCCTCGCACCTGTCTCAGCGCAGCCTGGAGCTTTCTGCCGGCCCATGAGGACCCAGTGCGGGGAGGAGCACAGAGCAGGGGCAGTGCCGAGCTAGGTCTGAGGTCTGAGCTGTGCTGCCCCATGCTCAGCCTGGGGAGGGTGCTGAGTGTCCCTTGTGCCCGCAGACACGAGGGACTACATCTGTGAGTTCTGTGCCCGCTCCTTCCGCACCAGTAGTAACCTGGTCATCCACAGGCGCATCCACACTGGGGAGAAGCCCCTGCAGTGAGTGCAGCAGCCGGGGAGAGAGGTGGGCTGGAGTGTGGGGGCCGGGCAGACTGGCTCTCCTGCCCACTTCGTCCTCGTCCCCTCCCCTCCCCAGGTGTGAGATATGTGGCTTCACCTGCCGCCAGAAGGCCTCCCTGAACTGGCACCGGCGTAGGCACTCGGAGACCGCGGCAGCTCTGCGCTTCCCCTGCAAGTTTTGTGGCAAGCGCTTTGAGAAGCCGGACAGTGTGGCAGCTCACTGCAGCAAAAGCCACCCGGCCCCGCCGGTGCCCCTGGGCCCCACGGAGCCACGCGCTGCTCTCTCCACCTCCGAAGCCCTGGGGTCCCCCGAGGGGTCTAGGCCCCTCCCTGCCCCACAGGCACCAGCGTCACAGTGAGTGTTTCCAGCGTCAGCAGGACAAGGGACCGAAAGAAACGCTACACGCACTGCCGGCCACGGGGCGGCTCGGGCCGGCTCAAGAGGAACAGACCGCCTGTTTCACTAAAGGGAAGAATAAATCGCACGTGGGAAGGGCAGGTGTCCAACACCTGAGCTCCCGCCTTCCTAGCCTCTGTGAAAGCAGATGTCAGAGCGCGCAGCTGTACCAGGGTGCTCACCTTTTTGGGGCTCTCCAGGCCCCTCTCTCTTCCCCGTGTCTGGCCCTTTCTAGCCTTTCCCTGGGTAGTGTGACCCCTGTCCTCGCTCCTGCAGGGTGCCAGGTCCCACTCCAGGCAGGGGCACTGTGCAGGCCAGGGTAGAGTTCTTTGCACTGAAAACCTGGGTGCACCCCTGGGGAGACTGGCCTTCTAGTGCAGAAAGGAGGTGTGACCTGCAAGAGGGCATGCAGTTGTGGGGACCCTGCTCTGAGCTCCCTCCCCAGAATGCGGAGGGACAGTCTTCTGTGTGGCAGAGGGGCTTTCGGTGACACAGGGAAGGAAGCTGCTAGGTGTTCAGTACAAGTTCATGCTCTGAAACCAAGAAGGCATCGTAGGAGCAACAGGCTAAAAGCAGAATATTTTTTGGGAGAAGGAAAGCTTCTGAGGACCAGGAGTGTGGGTTGCCAAGAAGCCTGTTTTTCTAGGGGTTTTATAGAGCAAATCCACAAGGTGACATAGGTCCAAAGTGGGAAAACCGAGAAATTATGAGGGGGGATGGTCAACCAATTCGATTATAAGGTTGGTCTGCACAAACAACCAGGGAAGAGGCCAGGTCTTGAGCCCAGCAGCTGGACCCTGGAGACACAGGAAGATCCTGCTGCCCTCTCTGCTGTCATGCACAGGTCTTCCCCACCCTGTCCTGTCCCCAAGAGCCTAGACTGCAGGATGTCCATGTGCCACACCCGTTGTGGAGAGACAACAGTGCAGATGGAGGAAGCCCCCTTTGGTGTGGGCACCAGGGCACAGCACTGCTAAGTGGTACCTGGGGTCCCCACATAGGACCCCCTTTCTGAGTGACCAGCATGAGCAGGACCCCAGGGCAATGGGCAGGGCTAGTCCCTTGGCCACAGGTATGAAGCACCTGCAAGATTTGGCATCATCTGGTAAAACACCCCACAACCAGCCCCAGCATCAGAAAGCAGCTCCGGACGTAGGGTGGGGAGGTGGGAAGGAGTGGGTCTAGTTTCCAAGCACCAGGTGGCATTGTGACCCAGACAGCCCCAGCATCCCTTAGAGGAGAGGCTGGGGAGCCAGGCTGCCCTTTCGGTGTCTCAGGGTGTCCTAGGGTTATGCTTAGTGCCTCAGCCCCAGGGTCTGACCACTTCAGGGACCAGGTCTGTGTGCAGGAGCACATAGTGCCCCTCCATTCCCCAGGCCAGGGCCCCATGCAGGAGCACAGGGGTCCCTGCTGGCTGCCCGCCTTGCTCCCTGAGGCCCAAGGCCCCATTGTCATCCTCTCTCCAGCATGGCCCGTCAGGCAGTAGATGAAGTTCATCACCAGCACCCATGAAGACTGCTGCAGGGAGACCCCAGAGCAGGTCCCGTGGACAGCCCATGTCTTCTGGCTACAGATGGGGCCAAGAACAAAGCTTTGACAGCAGCAGACTCAAAGTGGTGGCCACTGGACAGCTCCCCTCACACCTCCAGAGAGGATGCACTGGGGCCTTTGGGGTGAAGTGAGACAGGAGCTGGGACTCGAGCTGCGCAAGGCACTGGGGCATGGGTTCTGGAAGAAAATGGTAGAGGACGCCTCCAAATGGGAAGCCCAGGGAGGACAGTGATGTGGTCACTTGACTCAGCCAGCCTCACCTCACCTGCAATGCCACTGTACTCTCTGTGTTTTCTTTGTTAGAGACAGCTTGGGGCGCGGTGGCCCAGGCTGGCCTGGAGCTCGTGGCCTGCCAAGCTCAGTGTGTGGCACACTAGGACTGAAGGGATACACTTGCCTGGCTGCCCTTGTTGTTTGGGGTGTGCCTGTGGGATACTTGAACCCTAGACAGCTTATGCAGAGGTCACGCTCCAGGAACCCGGCCAGGATGCTAGCTGCCGCAGCACAGCAAAGCACAAAGTGAGACAGTAGGATGCACGAAGGGGGCTGGGCAGCAGCCCTGCCTGGCTGGCCACTCTGTGGGGCACGCATGCACACTTGGCGGGGCAGTGAGCAAGCGAGGGGGAAAGAGAAGAAGGGTACCACGAGGCTTCCAGAAAGAACATTCTTCCCCAAACAAAACTTTCAATGCTGCTGCCGCATTGCTCTAAAGATCCTTGTCGTCCTGCCTCCGTGGGTGTTATCTTGTCTGCTGAAGCCAAGGCGAGGGGCCTTGAGGGCTGCCTCACCCGTGGTTGGGAGCAGGTGGGATTAGCCACACCCAGCCAACCCAGAAGGCAAGGCAGTTGTGACTTGTGGCCCCTGATGCGGTTTGCTCTACATGTGCCACCCGCTGGTGCTGCTGGCAGTCAGACCCAAGTTCTCACACCTAGTTAGGCAGGTGCTGTATGTCTCGGCATACGCCCCGGCCCTTCTCATTTGGAAGGCAGATCACCCCTAAATTGCCTGGGCCAGTCTCCCACTTGAGATTGTTCTGCCCCAGCCCGCCCCTCTCGGGAGTTGAGGTTGGGTTTGTGTGTACCTTCAGAGTAGGGGTCCTGGAAGAAGCTCTTCACCCAAAACCCCTGGGGAGCAGGGACTGATGCCAAACTCAGAAGGCAGCAGTGCTGGCACCCAGTGAGCCTGCTTCCCGGGGCGTCCAGGAAGCATGCCGTTGGGCAGCCCACACTGCTGGAGCCGAGCCACTCCCAGGCACGAGCCCGGGGGACATGAGACAGCCACAGAACACCAGCATGCATATGTCAGAGGGTTGCAGCCCAAGTGCCCCTTCTGTTCCTGCCAGAGTGCAGGGTCCAGGCCTAGTGCCTGGCCCCAGAGAAGCTCCTACAAGCCTGTGCCACAGCCCACATGGGGCTCTTGGCAGAAGCACAGGTTGTAGGCTCTGTGTCCAAACGTGAAAGACTAACTACAGTGTCTGAAAAGATCCACTTCTAGACTGGCGCTAGCATCACCCTCTGGGGACAGGTTCAAGGCCACTAGTTTTTGTTGTGGTTTTTCTGGTGTGGTTACCACTGCATTTATTTTCCTACAGCTAATCTTTCTTCAACACATTTGCCTTAAAGTTAAGCACAAAGTTAGAACTGGACCACTTGGCCCTTTCTCTTCTTGTCTCCTGGCTCAAAGTGCTTGCATCTCTTCGTGGCCAGCTTTCTCTTCTCTCTGCAGTTGGGCTCCACACACTGAAGCCTCAGCACAGTCTTCTTTGTTGTTTTAGCCTTCTTCGGAAGATGGGTTTCATCTGCCCACCGCACCCACTGTGCTTCCGGTCCTAGCGCCTCTTTCCTTGGGCACACAGGGAATACCTGCCCTTCTTATACTGGGTCACTTTGTGAGGCTGATGCCACGCTTCCTGCAGAAAGTCCCTCGGGTTTTAGGTATATTGACCATCTTGGCAGTAGCATCTACGCGATGAAAACGAGAGGCCCAGCAGCCTGACTCCTCAACTCGCACCGCTAGCGCCTCAAAGGAAAGGCCCACCGGTTTCCTTGCACTTTGCAGAGAGAACAATATAGGGAGCGTAGGAAAGGGGCCGGGGTTATTATGAGGAGTAGAATATGGTACTCGAGTGGCTTTTGAGCACTTGATACTTAACAAGTTGGTATCCATGTAACCATTAGAAGTATGTGCTGACATCAGCTCATGGGAAATCACCACAGGTTCAAGATAAACTTGTGTATTTCACACATCACTTCATTGTGTTGTGTCTCAGATCGCACAAGTATTTCATACCAGTTCTAATTGCTCGCAAAGTGTGAATCGGGAAAGCTGCAAGTCAGGATTCAGAACGTCAGTGACTCTCCGGAGGGATCTTTCTGGGTGGTGTCCCTCAAGTGCACGCAGCAGGGTTTCTTCCTTGGGTACCCGCTGCACCAAGCCAACACATCCTGGGTGGGAGGAAAGGCCGGGACATCAGGAAGTGCTGGAAGTGGGCGACCGACTCACCATCTCCGCCTCGAAGCCAGAGTTGGGTGTCAGCTGGTCTACAAGGAAGTGGACCCAGCAGGGCTGGGCTGGCAGTCACCAGGCAAGACTGCCTGTGGGAAGCGATGGCACACCTCGTTCATGCTTGGCGCTGGTCAGTGCTGAAATAATGGGTTTTGGGATATATTGTGTGACTCCACTTGGCAATCCGAGGTGCAGGACCTTCTAGAGTGTTTCTGTAGTAACCCAGCCAGCTCCGAACAGGAGCATGCTTTTAGACGTCCTAGGAATGGGCCAGGAGTCTTTGTGCCCAAGACTGGACCCTCTTCACTCCTTGCCCCCCATTTAATCTCTGAGGGCTTGGTTTTAAGCACTTGGAAATCCCTGTTCTTAAGCCCCTTTATCTTCAACCTGTAAGTAAAGGAGAGAGGTGGAGAACCCCAGCGGAAGATTTTGCTACCACAATTTCAGGATAATTTTGGTTGCCAAATTACATCTTCATCTTCAGCAATTCACTCACCTAAGTTTAGGATCTTTTTTGTTGTTTAAAAAACAAGTATGGGGGCCGACGAGATGGTTCAGCAGTCTAAAGCACCTGCTTAGGAAAGCTTCGGCAACTGTAGAGACCTTGGTTCGATCCCCAGCACCACATGCTGTACCAGTCTCACCCCCAGGGCAGGCTGAGCCGGCCATAATTAAAAAAAAAAAACAACACACAAGTGTAAAAACTTTTGTGGATGTTATTACACAAGAAAAAGTTTTCCCTTGTTACTCGGTTTGGGCCTAAAGTAGTAAAAGTATTTACCATCTTTTCTGCTTCAAAAAAAAGCCTATTATTAAAATTTTACCTGCTTTTAAGGAAATGTAAGATTGCACATGTGACTTGCATTTTACCTCTATTTGACCTTTCCAAGTCCCCAGGCAACTTACATAGGGAAGGTGGCCCAGCTCTTGGCCAAGGAAGACTTTGGTTAGAAAAAGGTGGCTGAGCCTGGGAAACCTCGGAGCCCCTTGACTGGCACAGGGCCTCCCCTCCCTTTTCCCAAGGCCCACATCCTGACAGCCCCCTTCCAGAGGAGCCCCAAGTCTGCAGCAGCACCTAGGATCTCTGCTGGGGAGTCAGGGTGGTGACCCACACAGCACTTGCCCTGCCCACCTCTCAGGGTGAGGCCATCCCAACTGGTACACACGTCGGCACGCAATGGCACAGGCGCATTTGTGTCCCTTCCATCCCCCCGGCTGTGCTCTGAGGCGGAGGTGGTGCCAGCCTAGCAAACCTCAGGCCCCCACGAGCCAGCTGAGAATCGGGCTGGGGGCAAGCATGAGTCAGAAAGAGAGGCAGCCATCTCAGGTTCCCCAGGGCAGCCTTTCCAGAGGCCTCGGCCCTGGGTCAGCAGATGAAACTGTTCCCCGGAGGGGACAGGAGCCGGGTGTGTAGAGTGAGGAGCTGCAGCTGCGCCCAGGGAAGGGACTGTCCTCCAGGAGTCCCCCTGCATCCTTGCTTGCCTGCAGTTTTCTCGGGGTCTCTAGGTGGCCTGAACCAGACAAGCAGGCCAGGCCTCGTGGTGGACAGCATGCGGAGCAACGATGTTCGCTCTACCTTACTTTCCTACTTTACATTCTGTTGTTTTTCTTTCCCATCTGGAACCTGCCCCTTCGCTAAAAAAAGGCTTCAAGGGACCCAAAAAGCAACCCTGCTCTTGTGCCCGTTCCATCCTTCACCAGGCATTATTGTGAACTGGTGAAAATCGGAGGAAACAGTGGTCCCTGTGCATTCCAGAAGACTGAAACCTATTCTAGGACGTGAGCAGGGGAAGGAATGCTAAGCAAAGGGATGCGAAACCAGGTCCAGCTTGAGATGCATCCGCTTCCTTGGCCCCAGACCGGGTCTGGCCTGCGAGGAGGAGCCGGTGTGCATCCCTCTTGCAAGAGCACTGCCGCCCGTGCCCGAATGCCGTCCTAATATTCTTCGGGAGATTGGGGTTTCACATCCGTGGCCTTCCTCACGAAGCAGGCCGTGTGGCTAGGTGGGTGGGGAGAGCGCACCCCGCAGCAGAAGCGAAGCCAGGAGAGGCCTAAGCATCTGAGGGGGACCAGAGAAAAACTGGGGGACCGCTTAGCCGGGCCTCCTCCGGAGCCGGGCATTGCGGTGATGCCCAGTGGGGTCGGGTGCGGTGAGGTGACTCCTGAGACGGGAGGGCTGGCGGCGCGTCCGTCCACGCGTCGGGTGTCACCGAGAGGCCGCGCTGCCCTCCGCCGGGCCGTCCCGGGCTCTCGCTCTCGGTTACCCCGTCCTACCGCCCAGCCCCTGCACATCCGTGCTTTCCTGCTCCGCCTCCTTCATCAGGCGTTGTCGGAGAGGAAGCGCCCGGCTCGGGAGTCCGGTACTGGCGAGACCGAGGCGCGGACCCTCCCCAGCCGGGAGATGCTCGAGCTGGAAGCGGCGACCGAGCTTCCCAAGCGGGAGGGAAAGCAGAACGCCACGCACTCGCGGGCGGTGGCGGCGGCAGGGCCCGAGTCCCCGAGCCTGGACGCGCCTTCGGGGAGACCCAGGCTCCTCGGCGCGCGGCGTGGGCTCTAGCAGGGCAGGGCAGGGCCCCCGCGTGCAAAAGGCCACCGCGCGAACCGGGAACCCGGGCACCAAGCCGGTCTCCCCCGCGGCCCGCCAGCCACGCGGGTCTCGCCCCCTCTGCGCCCCATCCCGGGTCCCCGCTGTTGCGCTCCCGTCGCCTCCGGGTAGAGGGCGCCCTCGCTCGCGCCGCCGCGCTGTGTCCCCGGTACCCGGAGGCGCTCCGGCCGGCGAGGCAATCCCGAGTTTTGAGGGGAGCCCTGCCGCACCCCTTCCCTGCCAGCCTCTTGCGCGCTGCGGCCCCGGCGGGCGGCCTCCGCACAGGTCTGGAAACGCCTGGGAGCGGACGCCCAGGCTGAACGGGCAGAGGAGACCGGGGGTGGTGGCCTGCGCCTGTAATCCCAGAGCTTGGGAGGCTGAAAACAGGAGGATCGCCGGGAGTCTGATCTGTGGAGCGAGGCCCTGTAAGCCCTGTCTAATACATTTAAAAAATAAAATTTAAGTAGATACATTTTTAAAACCATTTCAAAGCCTGGTGTGCTGGTGCGCCTCTATGATCTCAGCACCAGGGACTGAGGCTAGTTTTGCCACAGTTCAAGGCCAGCTTGAATTGCTTATCCTATTCAAAAAAGGCGATTTTAAATAGACTTGAGGGCCAGGGAGGTAGCTCAGTGACACAAGTGCCTGCCTAGCAAATGCAAGGTCATGAGTTTGAACCCCGGCCCCGGAAAAAAAAAAAAAAGTCAATTTAGCCTGGTGTGGTGGCGCATGCCTGTAATCCCAGCACTTGGGAGGCTGAGGCAGGAGGATCAGTGTGAGTTGGAGACCAGCTTGGGCTACAAAAGTGAGCTCAAGGCCAGACTGAACTGCATAGCCAGACCCTGTCTCAAAAAAACATAAATAAATAAATAAATAAATAAATAAATAAATAGACTTGAACCCTTTTATTAAAGATCCTTAGTGGAGGCTGTGTGGTTTTTGTCTCTAAGGCTCTGGATTGTCTAAATTCAGACTACACTGCCACTTACGCTATATGGCCCGACACAAGTTACTAAATTCCTCTTGTCTCTCAATTTCCTCAACTGTAAAATGGGGTAATAGCTTACTGTGCTTCGTTGTTTTGAGAATCTAATGAAGAGCTAAAACAAAACAACTTAGAAACTCCTGTCCTCACTGAAGTGCTGTAGACGGCCCTGCCATGGAAGAGTCCCCGGGTATGTCACCTACTGTGAAAACCAGAGCATCTGAGTGGAGGGAGGCACTTAGCGGTGGGCAGCAGAGGTCTCTGGGACACACAATGGAACAAAAAGTGCAGACATGAGACCCGTGAGGACGTCCTACATGTGTGCGCCAGGGGTAATTAGACAGGACAAGACCAGCTGCCAAGACAGTAGATGCACGGGGGGGGGGCAAGATTTCGGGGAAGGGAATGAGATCCAGACCCAGTGAGTGAGGGAAACCAGGGGCAAGCCAGGAACGAACGGCGGTCGGGGAAGCTGTGGGGCTCCAGAACCGGGTCTCCGGGAATCAGAGGAGACATTCCCAGGAGGAGGAGCTGCAGACCGGGTGGGGAGGTGGGCAGGATGAGGCGGGCAGAGGCTGACACCAGAACACCATGGCCGTGCCCCGTGGCGCACGCCTATAATTCAGCAGGCTGTGGCAGGAGGATCTGTGTCAGTTCAAGGCCAGCCTGGGCAACATACTGAGGCCTTGTCTCAAAAAGAAAACAAACCACAAATCTGGAAACATTAACCAGAACACTTAGATAAGAGAAAAAAAGGAAAGGAATTAGGATATCAAAGGAAGAAATCCAATTATCATTACTTGTACAGGACGCCATAGTCTATACAGAAGATCCCAACAACTCCAACAAAGGACTTGAGATTTAATATCCAAATTCTAGATACAAAGTCAAGACTCAAAACAAACAGCATTTCTACACACAAGCAAACTCACAGAGAGAAATCAGGAAAACCACACCCTTCACAATAGCATCCAAAAAATGAAATACCTAGGAATCCATCTAACAAAGAAAGAAAAGAATCTACACATTGGAAATTACAGCCGCTTGAAAAGAGTTCAATGAGGCTATCAGAAGATAGAAATCCTTGCTCTTTGGTAGGAAGAAACAACACTGTGAAAATGGCCATACTAATGCAATCCCAATCAAAGTACCATTACGTACCTCACAGAATTAGAGAAAACTCTCCTAAAGTTCATTTGGAACCATTGGAGACCTAAAACAACAAAAGTAATTGTGGGAAACAGGCAAGTCGGGGGCATCACTGTCAGAGTCCCTTCCTGGTTCTCATTTCGGCCCAAGAAATTTGAACCTATAATCTCAGAAATATGTTATTGAAATTCCACCAAGTTAATTCCAATCTACCACTCCCAATGTAACCATAGCAAAAACATAGACACTAATTATTGGGGAGCCAAGGGGCTCTAAGTCCAACCATGAAGATGGCTTCTGGAACAAAGGGGGTGACCCAGGGCTGCACTCAGCTTTTATTCAGTGGAGAAAGGGGAGTGGCTTGAGAAAGGGAATTGTGGGAAGAAGGTGAGCACTGTGAACTGGGCTAGGTAGGTGGCCTGCATTTACCTCTGCCATATTCAGAAAGGATATGCTGAGGAAGTAATTTGTATAATGCTACTGAGATAGTATCTAATGTCTCGGGGGGGGGCCTGGTGCTTCAGCTCTAATGTAATCTTTCAAGCCCCAGGAAGTCATAGCCTCTATCACAAGGCTCGATCCCAGCCGACACCGTGGAGCACTGCCTCTTCATCCTGTCTCAACCCGGCTCATATTGAACAGCAGCAGGCATGGGTTATCAGGGAAACATGCATGCCATCTTCAAAAACTACCACCAGCACCTCGGCTAGACCAATACACACTGCTTAAGGCCAACTGAAAGGATAATCAGAAGTCCTAGCAAGCTCTGTACATTTCAATACGAGGGAATAGGGTCAGGCTTAGTCAAAATGGAAACAGTCACTCATCTTTGAAGGAGAGCTGCTCAAGTGGTTCTCCACACATCACAATTCCTGATTCAAAATTATATTGCAAAGCGACTATGATAAAATCAGCATGGCACTGGCAAGAAAAGCAGCCCTGAGGATGAATGGAACAGATTACAAGATGCAGACACAACTACAAACACACTCAGCCACCTTGTCTTTGACAAAGGGGCTAACCATAGAAGATAGCCTCTTTAATAAATTGTGCTGGGAAAACTAGCTCTCCATATGCCGAAGACTAAAACTAACCCATTTTTATCACCATGCACTAAAGTCAAAACAAAGATCTAAATATTAAAACAGAAACACTAAATCTAGAGAAAACATATAGAAATCTTAAAGACTTAAGTGTTGGCAGACATTTTATGAACACAACTTAGGCCACACAGGAAAGGCAACAAAGAATGAACAAATGGGAATTTCACCCTATCAAAAAACTTTTGCACAGCAGAAGAAATACACCAAGCATTGTGTGGACAGTTCAGCGGCTTACCTACCTGGCAAGCACAAGGTCCAGAGTTCAACCCCCAGTACCACAGAAAACAAAACAAAACAAAGAGAGAGAGAGAGAGAGAGAGAGAGATGATCCATAAAGCAGGAAATAATTATAGCCAGCTGTTCCTCAGACAAAGGACTTCTATCTGAAACACATAAATAATAAAAACAAATCAGGCCCTCGTAAATTCAAAGGCCCAATCCAAAAATGGGCACCTGCGATGAATATACACCTCTCAGGTGAGGAAATATAAATGGCAAATATATGAAAAAAATGTTCAGTATCATTAGTCATTTAAGAGATGCAAGTTAAAACATTCCTGAGATTCTGTCTCATACCAGAAAGAATGTCAATCATCAAAAAGTCAACTAATATCAAAAAGGGAAGGCTGAGGGGGAAAAGGAACCCTATGATGGAAGCGTAGACTGGTGCAACCATTGAGAAAATTGATACAGAGACTCCTCAAAACCTAGGATTAGAGGTGCAATTTGACCCAGCTATTCCCCTTCTATTTCCCCAGAAGAATTAAAAATATCACACCACAGCGATATATGTGCAGCTATGTTTACAGCAGCACAATTTGTCATAGCTAAGTCTTGGAAACAACCCAAGCATACATATGTGCATGTGAAGCTTCAGGGAAAGAGCTGTACATCTACAAACAATACCCATCAACAGAAATATGGACACAAAAGATATGGTGTCTTTATACAGTAGAGTCCTGCTCAGCCATAAAAGATAAACTTGAGACTTTTATAGGTAAAAGGATAAGACATGACACCATGTACTTAAGTGAAATAAATCAGTCTTGTATATGTAAACTTGTTTCCCTAGTATGAGAAGCTGAAAGAGTAAATAAGATCCAAAATGTACAATAGATAATTGTAAATTGGGAAGAAACTTTTCTTTTTTTTATTTACATTATGGCTGGCTCAGCCTGCTCTGGGGGTGGGGCTGGCGCCACATGTGGTGCCGGGGATCGAACCATGGTCTCTGTGGTTGCCTAAACTTGCCTAAGCACATGCTTTAGACTGCTGAGCTATCTCGCTGGTCCTTGGGAACAAACTTTTCAAAAGGTAAGAGTAATTGTGATGAGAGAAAGGGAGAAAAATACATATATCAGTTAAACTATTTCTCACTTCACAGAAAAGAAAGGTTTGTGGGCCAGCCACATAGCTCAGCAGACTAAAGTGCTTGCTTAGGCAGAGCGCAGTGGCCAGGGTTCCATCCCTGGCATGCCATGCTGGCCCCACTCTTGGGGTGTTCTGAGATATAGCAACTGAGACTGGGCGTGGTGGCACAACCCTATAATCCCAGTGCTACGAGAGCTGAAAACAGGAGAATCCCTACAAATCCAGTGTGTGTAGTGACATCCTGCACTAAAAAAAATACAATCTATCAATAAAAAGAAAGGTTTGTGCTTATATTGTTTGATCAATTTTTCATGCCTATAGCTTGCAATCTGAGTAACTTTTTTTTTTTTTTTGTATTTTAGGGAAGGGTCTACAGGGTCACTACTAGATCTCACTCAACTCGCAGCGATCTGTCTGTTTACAGTCCCCCAAGAGCTGGGATTATAGGCACGCACCACCTTGCCCAGTCTCAACTGCCCTCTCAGCACGTCCCAGGGGCAGGGCAGGCACCAGACCTGGATCAAACCCCTAACCCCTGTGTGTGCTTGCAGGTGCTTTAATCCATTGAGCTATTTGGCCGACCCTTGACTTCGAAGGTAACAAGGCAGGTAAAAGGCACAATGTATTTACTGTTTTTACTCTCTTATCTTGTTTTGAAATTTTGTGTCATTGTTTTATCTTCCAAATTAAAAAAGTGTGAAAGTATTGATGTGTTTTCCATATAACTTGAGTAGAGATCTTTCCCTGAAGCTTTACATGCATGTATGTAGTGGCTAATGAGGCTAATATATTTCTGGGTAGCAAGGTTTATAAATGAGCACCAACACTAAGCTACATGGGAACGGGACCGCGCCATTTCTCTGACCATCTCCTGAAATCTTGGCACAGAACAGCTTCTCAGTCAAGACATACTGGGTTGCATGAAAGAATGAACCTACTGGCTAGAGAAGAGTAAAGTGAGGGCACAGAAGGCAAAGGTAAGAAAGAAGCAAGAGAAATGCCCAGTGTCCAGCCATGACTTGGCTGTTTTACTAGGAGAAACGCTAGATGTCAAATACTTTGAGCCCAGGCCTCCCAAAGTCGAAGAAGGAACGCTAAGGAACACCGCTGAACACCGCCTGAGCGCGCACACGACCGACTCTCGCGCCTCCATTCACCACAGCACTTCCGCGACGGGGCTCAGCTCCTACCCCGCCTGGGTCCCCTGCGGCTAACTGATGCCCAGGCGCACCGACGACCGACACGCGGGGGACACGCCGGGCCGACCGCCGCTCCCCGTCCAGGTGAACGTCCATCCGGCCTCGTGCGCGCGCTCGGGCCGGCCCGCTCCGGGCGAGCACCCCCGCGAGCGGCACGGCGGGGTGAGACGGGGCAAAGGCGCGCCGAACACACCTGGAGACGCGAGGGCGGCGGGCGGGTCCCCCACGGCCGGCGGAGACGCGCCGAGAGGCCCCAGCACAGATGAGCGCCTCAGTGCTGCCCCACCAGGGGACGCTGACCCCACTGGAGCGAGGAAACTGACGCGCGGAGCACACATCCTTGCCGCCAAGCTGCTGGCCGGAAGACCCTGAGCTCACTTCCGGCGTGGCTCCGGCCTTCCAGGTTGAACCCGAAAGTGACTTCCTGCGGCCGGGGGCCAGCCAAGATGGCAGCACTCTTGTGAAGCGATTACCTAACTTCCGGTGGTATTTCTAGCTCTCTTCCCATCATGAGGAACTCTCAGTCTCCATCTATTGTGCTATCTTTCATCATAAGTATACACTGTATTTTTTATTCAGCTTCACTGAAGGGTGATCTGGGAGCAACGTCAGGAGATACTGAACAATGGGGGGCGCCATATTGTACGGAAATAAGCGGCCAGGCGGGCGGAGCGTGCCGATTCTATACAGGGCGGCCCAGCACGGGAGCGTGGGAGGGCTGAGTGTTACGTATTTCCGCTTCCGCCTGCCCCTTCGCGTTTAGTTGGGCCGGCTTTTTGCAGGGAGGGCGGGGGCAAGTTGTTTGCTATCCTGGAGCTCTTCACACTGGAGGGTAAGTTGAGGTAGGACTAAGTCCGGACCTTTGTGCCTGGTTGTGCTGCAAGGCCGGGGTTGGTCCTTGGGCCGGCGGAGGGGTTGGAGGCCGGAGGCGCAGGTCGTGGTTGGTCTCCGAGAGGGGCGAGGCGGGCTGGGACTGCATCCTAATCCGGAGGAGCGAAGGGGGCGCGGCGCCGGGCGGGCCGCGGGGCTGAGCGGCTCAGGATGGGACTGCCGGACTCGGCCTGGTAGAGCCAGGGCCGACGCCGAGGTCGGATGTGGACATGGCCCCCGTTTTGTCTTTGTCTCCCTTAGTGCAGTTCCCGGGAGACGCTCGTCCGACACCTCTGTGCGTCCGGCCTTCACCACCCACAGCCTGGAGGCGTGCCTGCCTCGGCCTCCCGAATGGTGCTCCCCTGCGCAGGTCTCGGCCCAGCATCCAGGCCCCCTCTGCCCCCTGCCTCTGGGCTGTGGCTTCGGGGCTGTGGCTCCGGAGACTCCCGGTGGACGCTCTGTGTTGCGGAGTCAAGCACGTCCGCATACAACCCTTAGTTCCAGCAACCCCCGACAGCTGGAAGCTCGGCTGCCAACCTGCGAGTGACCTTCCTGCACGCCCTGCTCCGCGTTTTCAGCCTAGAAGCCTTCTTGCCGTCCAAAGCCCAGGAAGCCCCCCGGTGGGGCCCAGGTTCCAGTATGTTGGTGCAGCCCTGTGCGTAGGGCTCTGCCCTCTCGGGGCCGATGGCAGAGTTCAGGCAGGTCCCAGGGGGACGGGAGACCCCGCAGGGCGAGCTGCGGCCTGAAGTGGTGGAGGATGAAGTCCCTGGGAACCCAGGGGCAGAAGAACCTGGTGGAGGTGGCAGCAGCAGCAGCAGTGAGTCCAAGTTGTCACCAAGAGAGGAGGAGGAACTGGACCCTCGGATACAGGTGAGAAGACCTGGGGAGGAAACGTGAGTGTGGCTGCGGGCCTCTGCAGAGCCACCTGGTGATGAGAGCATACATGTCGCTGTGTCCTGTGACAAGCTTCAGGATCGATGTGCATTCCAGGTGCTGGTGGTGGCGCAGGGAACACCCACTGCGCTGAAAGAGGGGCAGTGAAAGCCACGCTGGCAGCAGAAGCCAATTGGCAGTGGCAGCGGTCAGCGCTGGGCTGTGGGGGAGGATGGCGTGTGTCCGCTGGCAGAGGTGCTGAACCTGCTGAAGCGGCGCTGGGGGCGATGGGCTTCCTGGGAGGCTGCTTGGACAGGTGACGTCGTCCCGTGCGTCTAGTGCTGAGTGACTCACACCCCTCTGCTTGAGCAGAGGTGGCCAGGGCCTCGGGTCCTGACTGCTGTCCACAAGCCAGATCGGAGGACTCCACAGAGGCGGGAACAAGTCAGCCAGCGCTGACCTCTCTGGGCTTGCTTGGGGTCCCAGAGCAGGCGTGCAGGTGTGGGGGAGTGGGGGTGAGGGCCGGGCGCGGCGCTCCTGGATGCGCCTGTGCTCCCCGGATGGCAGTGGGGAGCGGTTGTGGCTGGAGTCAGCACTCTGTCCTGCTGTTGAGACGGCTGGCTTTCCTGCTTGTTCTCAGTGCTCTGGTCCCGTGGGGAAGTCAGTTGTAAAGAAACAAGTCCTGGGCATGGCTCGGGCAGTCTCCAGCCCCTTGCTCTGTGATTTTGTGGAAGTTATTAAACTGCTCCAAACTTCAGTGTACTTACTGTTCAGCGAAAGGTTAGCCTAGCCCCTTTACATGGTTTATATGATTTATATTTACTGTGCTTTTATATAGATCTATTTGTTCTGTCACATACTTTTTTTTTTTTTTTTAACTTTAATTATTTATGTTATGGCTGGCTCAGTCTGCCCTGGGGGGTGAGGCTGGCGCAGCATGTGGTGCTGGGGATTGAACCACTGCCCCTGTGGTTGCCTAAGCTTGTCCAAGCAGGCGCTTTAGACCACTGAGCTATCTCGCCGGCCCTTTTGTCACTTTCTTTTCTTGTTTGTTTGTCCGGTTATCCCCCTCCCATTTTATTTCTGGAGACTAAACTGAGCATCTTCACACTAAGCCACACCTCCCCCCTTTTTTGTTTCCAATCTTTCATTCTGAGATAGGGTTTTACTAAATCCCAGGTCACCAGTCTGGGTATCAATTTGTGTTTCTCCTGCCTCAGCTTCCCAGAGCGCTGGGATCCCAGGTGAGCACTGGCTTGCCCAGCCTTTGCTTGCTTTGTGGTGAGGGCTTGAAAGGTGTTGTGTGGGGGTCTCTGTGCCCGGAGATGGAGGGTTGTACAGTGGTCCTTCCAGATCCTCCGGGATGCTCTCCCTGCCGTGCTGGGAACGGGCTTCTAGGAGCAGGTCTGCTGTGCATTCCTGCTCTTGGTTTTCTCCTCCAGGGTCCCCATGGGCAGGGGTTAGAGGTGGGAATCTCCCTTGCTCTGCACCTTTTGGAGAGGTGGCCACCAGTGGCTCATGCGCCCTTTAGTAAAATTAGTAAAGTAAACCAGAAAGTTCTGTGCAGTGCTGACAGAGATGAGCTCTGTGAGGGTCACAGGACCCCAAGAAGCCAGCAGATGCTGTGGGCTCCAATGAGCTGTGGGGTGGCTGACGAGGGGGAGGGGACCACATCCCTCTGGCTGAGCTGTGTGGCACACTGTGTGCTGTGGGTGGTATGGAGGGAGGTCCAGCCAACGGATTCCACCCCAGGTGTGGAAGAGGCTGGTGGTACAGGGTCCTGCACCAGAGGGCCAGGGCAGCCCAGCCTTCTGTGTGAGGTTCTCTGGAAGGGAGGAGATTTGTGTAATTTGAGGTACATTTTAGTGTGGACCATGTTTGTGTGGATTCTCAGTGCATTACGAGTACTTGCCCACAGATCCATCAAAACCCTCTGGGGAGCTGTAAACATGCCCTTCCCTAGCTTTGGGCTGGGCTGGGTGGAAGTGCCGCGGGCATTGTCTGGAGCAGGGTGAGGGGTCTGAGGTGGAGAAGACCCTGCCCATGCCATTGTGTTCATTATTTGCAGCGAGGCCTTTGACTGAGGCTCTGAGTCAGGGCCCAGTGCCCCTTGCCTCGCCCTGCAGCTTTGGGAGAGACCTCCCTGTGAAGGGGCCTTGAGGGACTCCCTCAGGTGTCCCTCTGGAATACTTCTGCCCCCTCAGTCAGCACTGCCCCTTGCAGGCTGAGCCCCAGTGCCAAACCAGCAGGGGTGGGGCATCTAGCTCCAGTGCCCGCCCATGACTCTGTGGCGTGTGGCACCTGGAAGGTGCCGGTGTGCCTGGGAAGGTCACCCCAGCCAGCCGATGCTTGCTGACGGACGCTGACTCAGGCATTAGCCTCCAGATTGCACTGTGGCTGAGTGCAGGCGCCTGGCATGCTGCCGAGGAGTCCGCGTCGCTGCCTGTCCCAGCTGGCACCCGCGTGCTCAGGACAGTCACCCAGCCTGGCCAAATCCCTGCTCCCCGCTCTCCCTGGTGTTTAGAGTTAAGGACTCACCAGACACCCTCGCCGGGTGCCAGCCCAGTTCTAGCCTCAAGTAGAAAACGCCTCGTGGAGCCAGGAGCAAGTGTGCGCCTCGTGAGAGCCCCACGGGCAGGCGGTGCCCACCCCTGCTCTTCGCCCTGCCCGTCTGTGCCAATGGCCCCCGAGGCCTGGCCTCTCTGCTGCCCAGGCTTGGCTCTTGTGCAGTGCAGTTTTTCTATCTTGTCTGAGGCACTCTAAGCAAAAGGCCTCAGTCCCAGGATGGGGTCACTGTGGCCAGAAATGAGGTCCAAGGTCGCTGCTCGATCCAGACCTGGTTCTCCCTCGAGTTCCCCACCTCTCTGGTTCTCACCTGGCTGATGGGAGTGAACTGAGGACCAGGGAGCAGGAGCTCGAGGTGGACTGGCCGCTGCCTCCTGGACGGCAGGCACCCCTCGGGGCAGGAGTCACAGGAAGCCGTGCGTGAGGAGCTGCGGTGTGTCAGGCGCAGGCGCTGCCCACAGCCCCAGGGTCCCAAGCCGGGCGGCTGCCGTGTGCCGCGGTGGTTTGTGTTTGATGCCAGCCCACGCACGGCCCACTTGGTTCCACGTGCGGTGTCCAGCCTAGGAGCTCAGGACACAGCTGAGCTGAGCTGCCCCGCGGTGGCAGGGGTTTGAAGACTTCATTTAAGCTGCTTAAGTATGATTAAGGTTTAAAGTGGCGACACGTTGAGGTGGTAGCAGCTTAGATGTGTTGGGTTAGGCGAGTGTATTGTAGTTTATTAATTTACATGATTGTTACTTTGTAAAAAAGGGATTGCTCTAAGATTAAGATCTTGGGCCAAGAAACTAGCTCAGTGATGTAGAGCCTGCCTCCCGCAAGCACCAGGTCTGAGTGTCCTGCCACCAATAATAAATAAATAAATAACATTAAAATCCTGTGTGCAGCCCATGTTATACCTTTGTTGAGCAGGTCTCGCGGTCCTTCAGGGCCATGCGTGGTGAGCACGTCCCTGCCACAGGCGAGGTCCGGTGCAGGTTCCCGTGTGCTTGCGTAACGCTCCCGTCCAGCTCCTTGTGTTCTCAGTTGCTGGCTTGGGTCTTCCAGGATCCAGTCATACTGTGGGGAGGGCACCCAGCCCCTCCCTCCCTCCCCTTGGGCTGCTGAAGGGGTGGCAGAG
Organism: Capromys pilorides; assembly: GCA_004027915.1. NCBI lineage: Eukaryota > Metazoa > Chordata > Mammalia > Rodentia > Capromyidae > Capromys > Capromys pilorides. The sequence continues at coordinate 8,393 of PVKN010001054.1, read as the reverse complement.
CAGGCAGTGCCAGCTGGGCCCCTGGGGCAGTGCCTGTCCTGGCCTCAGGTGTCTCCGAGCAGGGCCTCCACGCAACCTGCCCTGCTCCCGGAAGGGTCCTCAATGCCCAGCATTCCGAGAATTTGTCTGTTTTCCCTGGTTGGGTGGATGACAAGGCCAGTGTCTCTTCTGGCTTGCCATCTGGAAAACTATGGGCATTCTAGGGCCTCTCCCCAGCGTGGCCTGTGTGCCGAAGCCCCCTCCCTGCCTTGCACCCCAGCCCCGCCTGCTCGCCCGCCTGAATGCCATAGGCAGGTGGCCTCCCCGTTCCTCTCTGAGAGCCCCCTGCCTTCCTCAGGCCTTGACCTCAGCCAGAACTGGGCTCCACAGGCCCCATGCCGCGCTCCCTGTGCCCAGCTCTGCCTCGGGTTGCCGACCCTGCTGCCCAGGCCGCGGTTCCTGCCTTTAGAGAGCTCCGAGCACTGCACCAGTCTTGCCTGGTGGTCAGAGGTCATGGCCCACTATGCTTCAGCTTCTTAGGTCTGGTGCCAAGGGGCAGTGCGTGAGTGCACTGGAAGCTGTGCCAGGCACCTGCCCTCCTGACCCAGAGAAGGGTCACCCTAGAGAGAGCCCACCTTGACACAAAGCGGTGCGGAAGAGTGGGGAGGCAGGAGGCTCGAGGCTCGGTGCTGTGTCACACGCAGATGGGCACTGCAGCCTCGGCCTCCTTCAGACAGCTCCCTGCCTCCAGGAGGGAACGGTGGACCCCTGCCCCACCAGGGTGGCAGGGAGAGCCCAGGAGGTCGAGTCCCTTGAGCTGCCCATTCCTGGCCTCTGCCGTCACTCACCACCCCCTCCTCGGCAGGAAGAACTGGAGCACCTGAACCAGGCCAGCGAGGAGATTAACCAGGTGGAGCTGCAGCTCGATGTGAGTATCTACCTGGCCCCACACCCTGGACTCTCCTGGTAGAAGGGGGTAAGGGGTGTGTCCGAGGCCCACCGCACCCATCCCTTCTCCAGGAAGCCAGGACCACCTACCGGAGGATCCTGCAGGAGTCGGCCCGGAAGCTCAACACGCAGGGCTCCCAGCTGGGCAGCTGCATCGAGAAGGCCCGGCCCTACTACGAGGCGCGGCGGCTGGCCAAGGAGGTATAACGGTGGCGGTGTACTTTCCGTGGTGCGGGGTGCAGACCCTAGCCACACTGGACTGGGCAAGTGCTCTGCCGTGCAGCCCCTCCTGTGGCCTCGAGGTCCTGCAGGCTGGAATCCCTTCCGTGGGCTGAGCCTGATGTGGCAGCTGCATGCTCATTTCCCCCGTTTCCCCTCCTCCTCCATAGTGGGTTCTGGTCTCTTCCTTTGCTTAACTCTCTCAGCCTCTTGGCACCCGGAATCATACCATGCATGTGCCTTACCCATCTTGTGCCTGGGGTTTGTTTACTCCAGTGCCAGGGAGCTGGGCACAAGTGACTGCCTGGAAAGGATTCAGGAGGGGCCATGTCGTGCTGCGCAGGGCCACATGGGGGCGCCCTGGGCCAGGTACAGGGAGGTGGCAGGTGAGGACCTGCTTGGGGTTGCCCCCTGGAGGAGGCTCTGGCTGCAGGGGTGGGCTCTGCCTGCCTGGTCCTGGCCCTCTCCTCAGGGGGTCCTCAGGGTTCCCCACCCTGACGCCCTGTGTATCCACACCCCCAGGCACAGCAAGAGACGCAGAAGGCGGCTCTGCGCTATGAGCGGGCAGTGAGCATGCACAACGCGGCGCGGGAGATGGTCTTTGTGGCTGAGCAGGGTGTCATGGCCGACAAGAACCGCCTGGACCCCACGTGGCAGGAGATGCTCAACCATGCCACCTGCAAGGTGAGCCAGCCCTCCGCCTGCCTGCTGTCCCTGTGACTTTGGTCCCTGCTCGGGCAGGCAACCTCTGGCCAGGGTTCACGCGTGGACCGATGTGGCGCACGTGGTGCCAGGTGGAGTGGTGCGGATCTTGGTGCTGCCAGAGGTGTGCTTGCTTCCCCTTCCTCAGAATGTTAGTTTTCTGTACAGTTAACAAATCGTAGCACTTGGTGGCCCCAGAGGTGTGTGATCTCCATTGTCTGGAGAGATCCGTCCCCTTTCTGCTTTGGAGCGCTGCTGTGACCGTGGGTTTTTGAAGTGTATTTTGTGGATTTCCAGAGTGGGCAACCCAGGGCCTAGGGTCTCAGGTCTGGGTTTGTGACAGCCGTCCTGTCTGCCCTCTGCACACAGCTGGAGCCCTTGTTCACTATACCCGGGCACAGGGTGCCAGCCTGTCCCAGTAGGGCAGCACTGAGCAACCAGTACCAGAGGTGCCGTAGGGCTGGGGGCTGCAGAGGCCCCAGACCCCGCTCGGTCCCACACAGCATGGTGTTTGTGGCGCTTCCTCCTGCCTGGGTCTCCAGGCAGCACTGGGCGGGCAGCCAGGACGAGGCATGCCGGCTGAGGGACTGTCTCCCCACCCCACGGCCAGGTGAACGAGGCTGAGGAGGAGAGGCTGCGGGGCGAGCGCGAGCATCAGCGGGTGACGCGGCTGTGCCAGCAGGCAGAGGCCCGAGTGCAGGCCCTGCAGAAGACGCTCCGGAGGGCCATCGGGAAGAGCCGCCCCTACTTTGAGCTTAAGGCCCAGTTCAGCCAGATCCTGGAGGTAGGCAAGTGGGCGAGGGTGCGGGCAGCAGGCTCGGGAGGTCGGGCCGGGGGGCCACGGGGAGGGTGGACGCTTGGCGCAGAGATTGGAGCGCCTGTCCCGCCCTGCAGGAGCACAAGGCCAAGGTCACGGAGCTGGAGCAGCAAGTGGCCCAGGCCAAGACCCGCTACTCCGTGGCCCTGCGCAACCTGGAACAGATCAGCGAGCAGATCCACGCACGGCGCCGGGGCCTGCTCAGCCCTCGGAGCTCCCGGCGCTCCTCCCCAGTGGGTGCCGAGGCTGGGCCTCAGGGCCTTGAGGAGGCTGACAGCGGGGCCGAGGCCGGCTCGGAGGAGGTGGGCCTGAGTGCGGGCGTGGGCCCCGACACAGACTCGCTGAGCCTGCTGAGCCTGCGCACGGTGGCCTCTGACCTGCAGAAGTGCGACTCTGTGGAGCACCTGCGTGGTCTGTCGGACCATGCCAGCCTCGATGGCCAGGAGCTGGGGCCCAGGCCCGGGGCCCGCCGGGACAGCGACAGCGGTGCGCGAGGGGGCCGCCACCAGCGCAGCGTCAGCCTGTAGCTCCTGCTGACTGTAGCGTCCCTGAGGGTTCTCTGCGCCCTGGGCAGTGTCTTCTAGCTGAGGGCGACAAGCTTCCCAGGGAGAGGCCAGATTATCTACTGCTGCAGCCCTGAGGCAGGGCCTCCCTCAGCCCGAGGCCGGCTGCTGCTCCCGCCCTGTTGGACCCTGGCTTCCTCTGTGACTCCTCGCCCTCCTTGCAGCTGTCCCTGGGGACCCTTGGCGTGGGAGACAGGAGCTGGGGAGCAGGATGACCCAGCCTGTACCTGCCAGGCCCGCTCCCCCTGGCTGGGGGCCACGTGTGACCTACAGGATGGACCTCGTGCCCTTTTGGGGCTTGAGGGTACTGTGTCAGGGATGGGAGCCGTGTGCGGCAGATCTTGGTCACGTCCTGTGTTGCCAGGTGCTAGCAGGTCCCCCCGGTGCCCAGTTTTGGGCAGGGTGTCCTGGAGTCTTGGCTGGAGTCTGGCCTTGCTGGCTGGCACCCTCTCATGGTGGCATTTGGAACCTGGTGCTCAATGCTGTCCTTGGAAGAGGATGGCCCCTGCGGGCCCCTGCTGCTGATGCAGGGGGCTGTGGCCTGGGAGCGTCCCGGTCTCGGCCCTTCCTCGGGGCAAGTTGCTGCTCAGGAGCCAGCCTGGAGAGAGCCCACGCCTTGGCAGAGCTGGTTCTTCCTGCCAAGATGGGCCCGTCTGACGTGGCTTTCCTGGTTTTGGGGTGAAGGGGTGGTCACGATGAGAACCTGGGGGTTTGAGGTGGCCATGGGTGGCGGGGAGTGAGGCTGGAAGGATGGGTGTGTGTGTGCATGTGCCAGTGTGTGTGGGAGAGGGGCTGCCGTGGACTTATTTAAATAAAATAGTTTATGTAAGAGCCGTGCGCACTGTGCTGTGGGGAGCAAGGGTTTGGGCCCTCTAGGTGGAGGTCGCCAGCTGAGCAGCTGGGGGTTGGAGCTGGGTTGGGCCAGCAGGGATCCTGGGTGGGGACCGGAAGCTTGGGACTGACCACGGGGGCGAGGCCTCACACATGCAGCTGCCTCTTGCCAGGTGGACAGTGGCATCCTTGGAGGGTCAGTGTGTGTCACCTCCATGTCCGGAACTGTGCTATGGGGGCCGCCGGAGTGAATTGGAGATGCTTGTGTAGCCTGGCGGGGCAGGGCGGGGCGGGGAGGGCTGGAGTAAGTTGACCGGGAAGCGGGATCCAGAGTCACCGGGGGCCCTGGACCCACACCGCAGGCCTCTCCCAGACCTGGCCAGTGAGTGCCAGATGGTTTCCCCTCCTGGAGAAATTGCCAGAGATGGGCTAGTGTCTAGGTGAGTGGTTTTGAAACAGTGATTGTGCAAGAGACAAAAAGTAACTTTGTGCTAGTGCGGTGCCACCAGCGGAGCGTGTTAACACATTGATCAGTTTCTTACCCTCTTTATTCTCACAGTTCACTTTAAAAAGTTTCAAAACAGGCTAATAGGGTAACGATAGTACGTTGTGCATATTCTGCATAGTAGTTAGTATAAGATACAGGCATGAAATACTCTCCAAATAATATTAATACAAACCTTTTCAATGAATTAAGAAAAACTAGCTATACAGATTGTCCTGTGTATATAGTTGTTCCTTCTTCCTTCCTTTCCAGTTTCCCTCATTAGTTTCTCTTTTCTCTTGAACAACTTCCTCCCAATTCACCATTAAGTTACACATTTTGTGTCTTCCGACCCAGCGTCTCACACTAGTGAGACAGTGTAATTACACACGTGGGTCTGATTTATTTCACATATGAGTATGTTCTCGAGTGGCATCATTTACCAATAGAAGTCTCAAGTTTATCCTTTATATCTGAGTAGTACCCTATTTAAAAAATCTCTCTTTAAAAAACAAAAAACTTTATTTACTTATGGCCGGCTCAGCCTGCCCTGGGGCAGGGCTGGTGCAGCATGTGGTGCCAGTGATGGAACCAGGGTCCCTGTGGTTACCTAAGCTTGCCTAAGCAGGCACTTTAGACCGCTGAGCTATCTCGCTGACCCTAAAAAAAAAATGGCTTTTATCCAATCCTTTGTTGATGGACATCTGGTTTTTTCCAAAATTTAGCTATTACAGATTGTGCTACTGTAAACGTGGGTGCACATATATTGCCGTGGTATGATGTTTTTTGATTCTGGGAAGATACCCAGCAAGGAAATCGCAGTGGGACCTCTCATCCTAGTTATCTGAGGGCTCTCCACACTGATTTCCACGCTGGTGGTACCAGTCTACACGCCCATCAGCGGTGGAGAAGGCTTCCTTTTTCCACACAACTCCTGTAGCATTTATTGTTTGTTGCTTTCTCCCCCCTCATGGGTTCACCTGCTGTATTTTATTACTGTTTGTTTTTACAGTTTCCACTTCTTGCAGTTTTTGGTAGCCTCTGACCCTTGGTGTAAGTACAGTAGCAAAAATGAAGGATAGGGATCAGACAGATGCACCCATATGACAATAATGTGTGTAAAAACTGAATACTCAATATTTTCAGTCCTTCGTGAGAAAAATATGGCCTATGTGGACTAGACAAACTGTGAAGATGTCAAAGGTTTTTTCCAAGGGCTGGCCAAATAGCTCAGCAGATTAAAGCCCCTGTAGGCAAGTGCAGGGGCCGGGGGTTCGATACCTGGGCCTGTCGTGCTGGCCCTGCCCCCAGGGTGCGCTGAGACAGCAATTGAGATGGTGTGGTGGTGCGCATCTGTAATCCCAGCTCTTGGGAGGCTGTAGACAGGTGGATCACTATGAGTCCAGTCTAGTAGTGAGACCCTGAGCACCCTGTAGACCCTTCCACCACAAATACTTCCAGTTTTTGGTTTTGGTTTTGGTTTTTTGGTGGTAGTACTGGGGATCGAACTCAGGACCTTGCACTTGCCAGGCAAGCACTCATTCCACTGAGCTATCTCCCCGGCCCCACTACAAATATGTCTAGTAGGAAGGTTTCATTGCACACAGCCCATAGTAGGTGTACATGACCACATGCACAGCTGTGTTTACCAGGGCATGGAAGGTTCCCAAAACCCCTGGGAAAATTTGACTTCAAGCCACCAGGTCCATGGCATGATGGGGTGAGAGGTGACATGAAGCAAAGTCACTTGACTATTCTTTGATTGATTTCTTGGTGATACCCATTTGTTCTTGGATGAGGCGGAACCTCAGTGTTTAAGTTTGCATTCCTCAAATGATGATTATGAACTTCTTTCCTTTGTCATTTGTTATTCATCTGAGATTGTGTTCATCTCAGATGCCCATTTTTGGATTGGGTCTTTGAATTTGGGACGTCTGATTTTTTTCAGTTGTTTATAGATTCTAGATATGTCCTCTGAGGGACAAGTCACTTAGAGAAATTAGGGGAACCACACCCTTTATAATAGCATCCAAATAAATGAAATACTTGGAAATCAGCCTAATAAAATAGAAGATCTGTATGCTGAACATTGTAGTACTCTGAAAAAGGAGATCAAAATGATTATCAGGAAATGGAAAGATGCCCCTTGCTCATGGATAAGAAGAGCCAAGAGTGAAAAGGGCCATACTCCCAAAACGGCTACACAGATTTAGTGCAGTCCTGATCAAAGTACCACTAATATCCCTCCGAACTCAAGAAAATATTACTAAAATTTTCTTGGAACCAGAAGAGACCTCGGATAGCAAAAGCAATCCTGGGCAACAAAGGCCAGGCACGGGGCACACGATGCCTGACCTCATTTTGTTCATGAAGTCTCTGCTTACCCTCGTGTCTTCAATATTGCTACCTATTTTCCAGCAGATTTAGTGTTTCTGTTTTAATGTTTAGATCTTTGATCCATTTTGAGTTTTTTAGTACATGGTGATAGACAAGGGTCCTAGCTTTAGTCTTGGGCATGGAGAGCCAGTTTATTCAGTACTATGTATTTTTTTTTTTTTAATGAGCAGAATAGATTTATTGGGGGGGAAAGAACACCCCTGTCTGAGAGAGGGAAGAAAGGGGGTCCCAAGTAGGAGGTCCCCCCCCCAGCACCATGTATTAAGGAGGCTATCTTCCAGTGAATATGTGGGGCCCCTTGTCTAAGATAAGGTGACTACATATGCTTTGCACTTGTTGGTTAAGCAGTGAAGGTGGGCTGGTGAGACAGCTCAGCTGGCTAAGCGCCTGCTTAGGCAAGCCCAGGAACCACAGTTCCATCCGGGCACCAGACGCTGCTGTCAGCCCTGCCCCCAGGGCAGGCTGAGCCACCCAGAGTCTGGGCGTGGTGTTGTACACCTGTAGTCCCAGCCAGTGGAAAGGCTGAAAGTAGGAGGATCACCAGAGCCCCAGCTATGCAGAGACGCTATCACAGCCGAAAACATTAAAAAAAAAAAATCAAGTGAAGGGGCTTTTTCTTTGTCTCTTAAAACCCAGACTGACCCCAGGGACTGCATCGGGACAAAAGGGGTGGGGGGGGAGGGGTGACAGGATGCAGCGCCCTGTGGCTCTGCATTTTACCCCTTAAGATGGAGGCAGCCGGCTATGGTGGAGCAAGCTTAGGCAACCGCGGGGACTGCAGTTCAATCCCCGGCACCCCATGCTGTGCCAGCCCCATCCCCAGGGCAGGCTGAGCCAGCCATAACATAAGTAAATAAATAAAGTTTGATAAAAGAAAAAGAAGGAAAGAAATGTTCGGCAGGGCGTTTCCGCACCCCACCAGGAACACTGGCTAGGAATCCGTAAGCCACCAGGACTGAGGCCACGGGTGGGGTGTGGGTGAGGAGCCGCAGGGATTGTGAGGCTGCCCTCTGTCCCCAGCGCATGCTTCTCCCTCCTCCTGCACCCCCTTCCCCAAGGCTCCAAGCTCTGCGTCTCCTGTGGCCTAGACAGCATCGTTGCCGCCTGAGCCCAGTGTGGAAACACCGCCACCGGGCGGTGGCCCTCAGCCGGTCACTGCGCGACAGCTCCATGCGTGGGGCTAGTTCTTTGGGCTACGCTGCCCAGGAAGCGACCAGGCTTGGCCGCCAACCCTCAGGCTCTCCAAGCAGTGACCCGCAGGGTGATGTTTCCGGGACGGGGAGCAGGCCTCGTAGGAGAGGCCACCTGGGTGAGAGTCACTGCTGCTGGGGGTGGGGGTCCGCCGCGGTGGGGCGCAGGTGCCAGGGTGTGGCTTCCGCTTCCCCAGGGTGAGCAGGTGTACTGCAAGGTGCAAAGAAACCAACGGACGAATTCACACCTCACTGGGCAGGGT
>PVKN010001053.1:47500-58113 GCA_004027915.1 Capromys pilorides | reverse complement strand
TTGTTGTTATCATTTTGTATGGCAGTGATCTCTGTACTTTGGTGGAGTTATCCTGTAAGCACCTTTGAGAGCTTGTTCCCCTCCAGTGGTGCCTGGCTGTGAGTTGCAGCTCGGGCCGCTAGCTACTGTGAGGCCCTGTGGGTCTGGACTGTGGGTGGAGTTGGAGCTCTGGAGTTGAGTCTGAGGATGGATACAGGCTGAGAGTCCTTACCAGGCTGGCGCAGGGAGGCCAGCTGTGTTGGTGGATGGGTTTGGGACTGGAGCCCAGGAGGGAAGAACCGGAAGATAGAGACAGTCTGGGGGTCCCTATCTGGCAGGTGTGCAGGTCAGACTGGACAGCGGATCTTGCTTTTGATTTTTTATGTTTTTCTTTTGTTTTGTTTTGCAGTACCAGGGATCAAACTCAGGACCTTGTACCTGCTAGGCAGGCACTTAAACCACTGGGCTATCTCCCTGTCCCTCTGTCCTAGTTTTGGGAGTGTGTGTGAGTCACCTAAGTTAGGTCTTGAAGCAAGGCCCTCTGGTACCCTTTCACCTCAGCTGGACAAGCTATTTCCCCCTTAAGTCTGCATGGTCTGAGCAGATCCAGGCTCTCAGCCCCATGAGAGACTGGATGGGTTACTCCTAGAAAGTGTGATCACTCTGCTCTTTCTCTCTTTTTTTTTTAATTCCTAAGGATACCTGAAACTTATGTCAGCAAAAAGGCTGCAGAGTTTGAAGGTTGGAGGGCCTGTGAGCGCCCGTGCCCGTTGGCTTCTCACTGGGCTTTTCTGAGCTGCTGTCTCGCCACTGAACAGGGGGACCCAGCCCCAGCACAGCACACCTGGGTTAAGGGAGCTGGGCAAGAGAAGGAAGGGCTCCTGAGCCCCAAGTGCTACCAAAGGGGGTGTTTGCCATGGGAGCATGTAGGGACGCCTGCCTGCTTGCTTTAGAGATGGTGGTTTTAAAAGCTGGACTCCAAAGGATTGTGAGTCAAAGTCATGGTTTACGTCTAGTTGTCCCTCCAAAGCCTCATGCAATCATGGGGCAGGGACTTCTAGAGTTTGAGACTTGATTCATGATACACTGGGATTATGTGTTTTAGTGTTGATGGGACTATGGGTCTGAGTCCTTCTGGCATTGTGGGTATGGCCTAAGGTGGATAGGCTGAGGCAGAGAGCCTGAATGTAATATAAAGAGAGACAGAAAGACAGACTCACTGTTGCTCTCTACTGCCCTTGGTTGGTTGCCTCTGTCGCGATTGTTGCTGCTCCCCGCCATGAACTGGATGCTCTCTGTCCTGTTCCACTCAGCCTTGGGGCAGCCAAATATGGACTGAAACCTCCAGTAACTGTGAGCTAAATAAACCTTTCCTTCCTTCATTTTGGGTGTCGGATATTTGTCCCAGCAACGGTAGAAGAGTAACTAAGACAGTCAGAAATGGCGTTCACTGCCTCCTGAAGCAGTGCCTAGCCTGCCCATCATTGTGTCCCTGGCTGTGATCTGTCCAAAAGGAACACAAGGCCTTGTAGCTCTGCACTAAGTCTCAGGCTGGGACCTTGCTTCCTGTCCTTGGCTGCTGCTTTGTGACTTGGTGGCTCCGAGAGAGGATGAGAAGGTCCCCCGGGAGCTCAGGTTCACACAGGGTGCCCAGGAAGACCTCTAGGAGGTGAGGCTGCCAGCTGAGACAGCTCTGAGGAGAGCCAATGGCCACCGCCTGGTTTAGGGTGGACTTTGCCCAGAACACCTGGGCTTCATTCTGCCCATTCCGGGCAGGGAAGCTAAGGAGAGGTTGGTCACGTTTTCTCCTTGTCGAGTGTTGAGGTCGTGATGCATGGGGACACGGTACCAAAGGCAATTCTGTGATCTTCACAGCAGAACTGGAGGTTCTGGGTACAGGTTGGAGGCAGAGGCGAATGGAGACCAAAGCACGTGTACTAGAAGCCCCAGGAGAACATGTCTCTGCAGGCACTGAAGGGTCCCAAAGTACAAAGGAGCCCAGGGACCACTGCAAGCTTTGCCAGGGGTGACATCCTCAGGTTATTAAACTGGTTGGACTGAAAGTGCACGGACCTCATTGTCACCACAGGTCGAGTCCGCAGGGGCGGTGGGGCGGGCACAGTCAAGCACACAGGAGTCTGCACCAGGTCACGAGCGCCATCCCCTCCACGGAGAGGCCTGCTCCTTCCCCCCAGGCTGGGGCAGGGGGTGGGGTGGGATGGGGTGCGGTGGGAGCTGGGTCCACCCCTGCTCCCAGCCCCACAGCAGGCCACTCGCTGCCTGTGAAACCCGCGGCTCTACACTGGAACATGACAAATGACCAAAAAATCAATTTGTAATCTGATTGGAGGTTTTTGATTTCCTCTGATGAGTTTAAATTTCATTAAAAGCAACCTTATTCCAACATAAAAGGAATCCTTGAAGGGTAAAACAGGGGATTGTCTCACGGAGTATAAAGCGTCCCAACTCTTTTGTGTGATTTATTCATGGCATTAATTGTGAGGGCCAACCCGTGGTGTCTGTTGGCAGCTGCGCCGTTATCAGGGCCTGGGATCGGCCTGGCGAGCTCAGAGCACAAGGACTCACATTCAAAAATCGCTCTTTGGCATATTGACACTTCAGTTATCAACATCGCTTTTTATCTGCGGGGAGGGAGCTCGTGGGGCCAGAATAAGCTACAAATCACCACTGTGGCCACCTCTCTGCATTCCCTTAATTGTGTGTATTCTCTGGAAAAAAATGATCATCATGGCCTCTTGTCTTGATGAGAAATTGACATTTTCTGAGGACTTCTTTGGGCGCTCCAAGCCAGGAGATAAGGACTGGAGTTGTTTTAAAGGAGGACAGCCTTTCTTTCCTTTCAGGGGCCTCTTTATTGCTCCCGTTGACCCATTTGATGAGTATGGATTTCACGAGGTCTTTTTCAGCATTTGAACTATAAAAGGTTCAGAATGACACCACCCCTTATAGACAAAAGATAACCTTGCCCTTTGAATATATTGATTCTTTATTAACTAGGCTGTTTAATGCAATGAAATGAGGCATTAGATTGAAGCCCATTTCAAGTGCTTTGAATAATCTTTAAAAGCCTGAAAGACCTTAAAAGGCGGTCTGACAATAATTGGCATACATTTTGAGAGAATGCAGTTCTGGCTTATGATTTGAAACACAAACATAAAATAACTTTGCTCTCCCTGGGTTATAGGGCCTTACAGGACTGCCCCAAGGAGTAGGCATCCCTGGTACCAGCTCAGTGGGAAGGAGCTGCCGGCTCAGGGCAGCAGCCCCTTCCCAGCCGGAGCCCCCAGCCTGCGGGGAGGGAGTGGGCAGCAGGCCGCCTGTGGGCCTGTACCTGTGGGTCTCTTCCTTCATTGTCTCCTTAAGGCTGGAGCGATACCACAGTCAGAACAACCGGACTGTCACTGAGAGGAGGAAAAGGGATTCACAAGTTTCTTTATGTTTTGAATAATTGTTTCCTGTTTCGTTCAACAGAAGTAATTAAGATGACATTTGTGAGGACTCATTGAGATCACACTTATGGGGATGTGTTACAGAGCTGCAAGCCAAAACATGCAAACCAGCCTTTCACTGAGGAGAAAATGGAAAATACGGAGATGGAGGGAGGAAGGGAGGCCGCAGAAGCTGTGTGGATCAGAACCCTACGATAGCCGACCATGTTAGAGTTGTTGCGTTGGCCACAGGGGCTGATGCAGGACTTGGAGCCAGGCATGCCACTGCACGGGACATGAGTGGGTGGTGGCACCACCCAGGGCAGACCTCAGCCAGCACTGGCAACTGGGTGTCCCAGCCCCTGCCCACACGCCCAGGCCCCTTGCTGGGCTCTCCTGAGCCTGGTTCTAGCCCAAGTAGGACACAGTAATGGAGATGGAGGGGAAGCTGCTGGGTGACACAGGGAGGTGGCTCCCTTCCCAGCAAATCCTCACCTTCAGGAATGGGGAGGCTGTGGGTGGGCCGGGGTGACCAGGCCCAGGGAGCCTCAGGGTGGTATGCATTTTCAAAGACCAAAAGTGGAACAGCAACTGTGACATCCCAGTGCTGCTGTGGCCCACAGGACTGAGACACAGAAATGCCCCAGACCTGCAAGGGTGAGGGCACCAGAAGTCCAGGGGGAGCCTCTGGGGTCAGACACACCAGAGGAACTCTGAGCGTCCGCTTACAGCTGGGTGACTGAGGTAGCTCGCTGGCGGGTTCTGGAAGGATCGTTTTGATCTTGGCTAAGACGCAGCTCAGGAGCCCCGGCTGTGCAAATGAAACCCCCAACGGGACACCGGCATGTGCTCAGTCATTTTAATAATCAAAACAGATAAAATTACCAAAAGTGAAATTCACAGACAAGAAATACTTTAATTAAATATTGTGTAAAATGAACATTTTTATACAGTTAAATATCTGAAAAAATGTACAGATAAAACAATCTGATTGTAGGGTCTTTGACAGCAAAATCTACCATTTAGTGAAGCGCTCAATTTGCGGACAATGAAGCGATGAACAGATCAACGCAGAACCAACCGCGCGCGCTGGCGCAAGGACGCGCGCACGCGGTCCCGACCTGTGCTCGTGAGCTCGTTTTCAGATCAAACCCTTACTTACACGAAATGAAACGGAGGCAATTTAGTTCCAAAGTGACTTCTCAGGCTTTTCCACGTAGCTAAGCCTTGTCAGCTACCACAAAGCCACCGTGTAACCTGCTGATCACGGGGGATGCTCCCTTTATTTTATTGAGTCCACTGAATGAACACATTCTACATTGTGCATTGTTGTTTATTGTCATCGAGAAAGTATGTGGAAGTCCCTCCTTTTTTTTTTTGTTTTAAATTTTATTTCTGCTGCAGTTTGCAAAATGCTTGCTGTGCTATATCTGCAAAGCATTTAGTGGGAAGTGGGGGGAAAAGGCCTGACACCCTGTTGGTCTCCATGTGGGTTGGCACAAATAGGCACCATGTTTGCAGGAGGTCATTCCAGTTTAGACAGTACAGGACGGTACTGTGGGATCTGATCGCGTAACTGCGCTGGTAAAGGAGACAAAAGAAAAGAAAGAAGGAAAACCCAGCCGGGATCTGGGTTGGCCCTGAAATCTCTCTGAACCCAGGTGGGCTGGGAGGCCGTGGGAAGCAGCAGACAGACCCAGAGAGGAGCGACCTACGGACAGGAGGCTTGTGCTTTTGCTGTGTGTGTATATGTGTGTGTGTGTGTGTCTGTGTGTGTGTGTTATACACTGTAAATCTCCAAATGAAATACCGATTAACAATTGTGGTACAAGCCTGTGATAAAATAGCACAGAAGTTCTTGAAAGAAGTCCACTTTTAAGGCATCAGAGAAGTTAATGTGGCAAACATTTTAATTAAAACATCAGAAGTAGATTTCACTTTAAATTTTTAGGCCTCTGAATTTTTCCAGTAAACACAGTTTAGCTATGTGGCAAAGTCATGGGTGGCAGCTAAAATGAATTTTTACAGTCTACAAAAAAATAAAATAAGGACACAGGCCCAAACGGTGTCGCCTCTCTGCGGCCACTCCGCATGCACAGAATCTACTAAGACTGGTTGCAGCCAGCTGGGTGGCACCGTTCCGTTTTGACTATACAACAAACTTTTTTTTTCAAAAGTATTCATTCAGATAACTTAAAAATAATATAAAAATAAACAATGAATTTGACTTTTCCTCAAAATAATAAAAAAAAGGATGGAAGTCTGAACAATAGCAAATATTTGAAGTACAAATGAAATGTAAGGACATTGGTTCATTTTAATGAAACAGATCAAAGAGACAGTTCTTGGTTTGTGGTCTCCCCTGTGTCACAGCACCGGGCCAGGATCAAAAACCAAGACAGACAAGAAAAAAGAAAAAGGCAGGAAAAGCAATGTACAAAATTTCAAAGATAAATACAATATTTATAATTGATATGTTACAAAATAAAGTCCCTTAGCAACTGCAAGTGTTCATGGGAAAGAAAGTGTCGAATGAAGACCGTTTTATCCCTTATAAGACACATAAGGAATAAAACTTGTTTTTCTAAATAGTTAAGTGGATCTGAAAAAAATTCAAGACAAGTGTATAAATATTTAGCTACAACTTTGGCAAAATCACAAAAGTCTACAATTTTATAACCACATACAAAACACATTAGGGAAGAAGGATCTAGAAGTCAAAAGGACAATTTCTGGTACAAGAAACATAGACCTCACAGTAGCCTAAGAATGCAATAGTATACAGTGCTAGCAAAAGTTGAAAAAATGTTGCAGATCGCACTTGCTTAACAGGAAGCTCTAGCGGTGGGAGAATGTTGGAACCAAGAGACAGTAGCATTTTCTTTTTCTCTGTCAGTGTGCTTGTTGAAGGCAAGAGAATTCAATATCAAAGTTACAATTTCTAACTACAATAAGTTACAAAGTTTCGTTTCATTAAGATGAAGTTAAGCAATGGTAAGCCCTCCCTCCCTCCCTGCCACCCCAAATTCTCCTAACCATATAGTCATCCTTTGTTCCAGTTTGATGGCTCATACCTCCTTGGCCCCCTTTTTTTCACCACAAAAAAATATTTCACATTATAGAGATACACAACCATTGTGAATCTAAGCATGAGTACAGAAAAACGTCGGAGGCATTTTTCCTCAGTGTTTTCATGGTCATCAAAATGGTGCACTCACAGAGGTTCTCCCCACACAGATAGCACGTACTAGACAGCCAAGACGGAGTCAGAAACTTTATACAAAATAGGCGTCGCTTTGTTTTCCTTAATCTTCAGGACTGAGAAATGTGAAAATATGAGAAAAGTTCAGTCAATAAAATGGAATTGTTCGTGAAGGAGTAGATTGTTTGCATGTTGATTCTTAATAGTTTAAATAAAATCTTTAGACAAAGTCTTTTTTTGTAGCATCTCTGCTGCTGCTGCTATTTGGGAAGGTACTGTTTCCATCAGCATGGCCTAACACACTACACGTGTCCCCTGAAGTCCGGCCTTGGGTGCTGGGTGCTGCGGAAGGTAGACAAGAGTCCCTCACATGGGTGGGACTACCAGCCCAGACATAGCTGCAACAGAGAAGGGGACAGAGTTAGTGGCGGCAGTGTGCACGCACTCCCTCAGCATGGGCCAGGACTCGCCCCTGCTTGGGCTTCTCTCAAGGAGGAGGTGGGGTTGGCACAATCTTCCACTAACCAGTTTCAGGAGTGCTAGGAAATCTACCTCGTGACATGGGTGCAAGGGCGCACAGTGCCCCATAGGCGGCCCTCCTCACGGACTTCCTTTGCCAAGGGGAAAGGCTTCTGACACTCTCGTGTGCAAGACAAAGCCTGCTGCTTGGCACACAGCTCAGCACCTTGTTCGGGGCACATGGAGGCCCAGCTCCCAGAGGGCCCCTCTGTCAAGAGAGGGGAGCCAGCCTGGTCACTTCTAGTGAGAACCCGGCTCCCTCCGCGTCCCCCTCTGCCTTGGGGTCCGGGGCTGACTGCCTGCTGTCTGTCCTGCAGCGTAATGGTGAGTCAGGGGCTCTTGAATCAAAGCCACTGGTGGCCCACCTGTTCCAGAATCTCAAGGCCAAGGGTCTTGAGACAGGGAGCAGCTCCCCACGGGAGCTCTCGCCATCTTCCCAGAATAAAAAGGAAACTATGCACTAAATGCCAAGTGCAGCCGGAGCTTTAGAGTGAACTCCTGGTACGAATGTAATTTAAAATCTTTTAACTCGAGTGTTGTTTAATTTTTGTCAGAATGATCGTTCTCATTAATCTATGTATAACATATTAATACATTTGTTCATGTAGTGATGTGAGCTTCAATTTCTCAGTTCATTAATTTCAACAATATTAATTTATCTCCGACTCACCGTTACAACTTTATGGTTTGGAAGGCCTGTGTATGTACACACCACGTATGTGGCACCGTCTCTCAGTCGGCCTTGACACTGTGGCCACAGACAGGGCCCTGGCACCTCACCACTCGCCTGCTAAGCGGTCCTGGCTTGGTGCCCGCGGATGGCTCAGAGGCCAGCCAGCGGCAGAGGGGCCTGGGTCCCTTCAGACACTGACAGGTGTTGTGAAGACAATTATTTCAAATCACTGATACCTTTCCAGTTCCTTTTTTGAGCATTAGTTCATCAAAGTGAAATATGCCACCGACTTCACAAAAGGGCCAGTTTGTCTTCTCCACGGCTACGTCCTCAGCACCCAGCAGAGAGCCTGGCACATAGTAGGCGCTCAGTAAATACTGGTTGAATGGATTCATTTTTTTAAAGGAGTAACTGGATTTGATTTTCACCGGGAGGAGCATATACCAAAGGTGGTGTCTGAAAGAGGCCAGATGACGGCCACTTAATTCAAGTGCCTTTGGGCTTCCGTGAATCCCGGAGAGCCACGCCCAAGCTCGCAAGGCCTAGGGATCCCCGGGTGGCTCTGCCTGCTGCACGTGCCAGGGGCCACGCACAGCCTGCACTGCGCAGGGGGCGGGTATGGGGTGCCTGCTCCATGTGGCCCCACATGTGGACAGCTGTGTCCAAACAGTGTCCCCCATGCCCTTGGGCCATCCCTTCTCCCTCTGCCTCGAAGGAGATCAATTAGAAAGCTCAACTCCTGTGCATAGGCAGGAGCCCAGCCCAGCTCTGTTGCACGGGTCTGGATGCATGCCCCTCTCTGAGGAACAAGACAGCCTGTGGCCGCGTGGTCCACTGGGCCAGGTTGCAAAGGGAGGCGCAGCCTTGGGACAACCAGAGCGGCGTGGTGCTGAGATGGGTCTCTCAGGGTCTGCCCCCTGCACCGAGAAGGGCCAGCCATGGACAAAGAACCACTTGCCCAATGGGGCTACACATCACCAAGGCTGTAGTCAGTGCAACCCCACTTTCTCTCATGTGGTTCCATCCCTTAGGGTACAGGGTGCTTTACTGCAAGGACGCTAGGTTATGTTGGAAGGATGAGCTGAACAAAAAGTATGAGAGAATCTGGTAGCTGTTGGGGCTCAATGAACGGGCGTCCTTCCGTGAGTACGGGGCTGGGTGGCTATGGAACCGTGGAGCACATGCAACGCACGGCTGAGTGAGGAGTTGGAAAATGGCCCCGGGGAGGCCCAGGCTCCCGCCCCATGCCCCCCTCACCTTGCAGTCCGTTCCCGTTGGCGCTGGTGCAGGAAGGAGGAGGCGAGGCTTGGGGCCGGACCACGGGCGCGAAGGCGCTCTTCTGTTTCACTGCGGAGATGACATTGGCAGGTGAGAATGAGAAAATGCCGTGTGTGCTGCTACAGTTTGAAGGGAGGGTGACCGAAGAGGCTGCCATGGTGGGGCTGGACGGCACTACTGCAACAAAGCAAACATGGTCAGCACGCGCGGGCCGTGGCGCAGCGCCACGGCGAGAGCACTGAGGGCCTCGCCTTGCACGGGCGGGGCGGGGGGGTTGCCACAAAAACAAGACACGACATGCTTCTGGCTTGGCCACTCTCTGGATAACAGGCAAACGCTTTTGTGTCGGGCTCTTTCTTCCAATTGAGCAGCCCCTTTTTTTTTGGTTCTGATTTTCGTTTTGGTTGCCAATGAGATGGCGTCGGTGCCCATTTGGGGTCAATTTGCGGTTGTCATTGGGACGCCCAGCCTCTGGGGCCACCCTTCCTTTTATCCAGTAGCTGACATCCCAGAACACCCAAGCAACGCACACACTCGACTTTGTAGTGAATATGAATCTGCGTGATGACGTGTGACAAAAACAGACACTTACTGCCGTAGGGAGAGTTAGCGGAGGAGCCATTAAGAAATCCAGGCGAGCCAGGGACCCCTAGATTGGCCATGGCGCCACTTCCATATCCATTCATGCTAGTGCTGACTGTGTTGTAATTGGACTGCTGGGGAGTACTGCTGGGGACGTAGCCTCGCGGGGACACGCTGCTTGTATTGCGACTGTAGCCGACTGTTAAAATCCCCCCCCGGCCAAAAATAACGTTATTATCAGCGACAGACACTTGGGGGGGGGTTTCCCCGAGAATCTATATCATATATTAAACACTTCTAATTGACCTTCTGCTCCTGCTCGCCCTGGTGCCTCTAGCCAGCTCCTGTAACCTTATCATGCCAACCCTGCAGCGGCTGTCTCGCTGGGGAGCCCCATTCCATCTCGGTTGGCTTCAACAGCCGGCCAAAGCGCACTTCAATTGTCAGTTGCTTTCGTGTCTCCTCTTTAGAAGCAATTATCAGCGGCCCCGATTCCCGGTCTGTCCCCCCACACTCTGAGTTTTTGGCCTCTGCAGACCTGCATGTGTCATGGCTGACAAGGGGCGCTTGTTTGTGGCCGTAACTTCCTGACAGGCCATTCTGGAGTCTTCATTTTGCTATTGCTGTGAGGGGCTGAGGTGGGGCACCAAAGCATCCTCCCTGCCACAGGAGCAGGGGTGAGCAGGGGCAAAGCCAGCAGTATGGAGGAGGTGGGTCTGAGGTTGCTGTCTGCTCAAGGGACACAGGACAGTGCGCTGGGCAGGCCTGGGTGGCTATGCTGTGGGATAAAGTGCAGCTTGGGGAGGTGGCACTTGTTTCATGGGTTTGATCCAGACTTGGAAGCCACATTCTACCTGTGCAGCATACCCAAGAAGGCTCCTGCTGGCTGCCCACGTCAGCCCAGCCTTCCAAGAAAGGCAACATGAGTAAA